>JAWMRA010000090.1:66343557-66357516 GCA_035584735.1 Pseudotriccus pelzelni | reverse complement strand
TTCATGGCCTCAGTTTGGGGAGGTGATAAGGGCACCTGATAGATGAAAACTCACAGAACTGCTGCACAGAGCAGACATGAATGTAATGAGGGTAATTAATAAAGTTTATTAAGAAAATATTTTTGAGCTATATGACAGAGCCACTCTCCATTTTTAAAAGGACACCTTATTATCACTTTAGCTTAAAAGTTCAAAGAAATATTTGTAAAAAACTTCTTTTGTGTTCTGAAGAAAATTGAATCATGACTCACTACCATTTATGTGACCAACTAAGCCAGCTAGCTCAGAAAACAGCTACAAATTTTAGCATCTCCTTCCCTTTACAACCATAAACATTCCTTATTTTTCCTTCAAAGATCAAGAAAGAAAATAAATATTCTCAAAGTTCATAATTAATTCCTTCAAATAGCCTTATGTTTTTTTCTATAAAAACATTCCAAAAAACCTAACCTTCTTAAAGAAATGGAAAATAAGAACCTAATGAGAGAAAATTGGGACGAATTATAGCAAATAAATTACTTTTTTTTGGGCAAATTGAGCACAACTGTTGGCCATAATGAGGGAATAACCAACTGCTCTTGCTTTGCAGCATATTGCATCAATATTAAAGAGAACTGGTATAAACAGGAAATCCGAGTTGGTAAAAGAGATGAAAAGGAAGGGAAGAGATATTGGTGAGATTGGATATGTGAAATAAATATAAGGAAGAGGTAAGGAATGAAAAAAAGAGTATTGGAGAACAATGACAGACTACAAAGGTATATTTATACCATGGCAGCCTTCTATTAAGTCAAATTAAGTCTTACAGAAAAAACGTGAGAGAAAATGGAATGCTAAATCTGCTTGTAAGTCATACATGTATGTTCATTGAACAAAAATCTCCAAGGCAGTGTCAACCTAAATACCCCTTAGTGTGGAGATATTAGTTTAGATCACAACAATACAACCAGACTGCATGACTCTGTCCCTTAGGTGACATAATTAAATACATAATTACACCGTTTCTGATTTCAGAGCCGGCTCTCTTGATGCATACAGAGCCTGCAGTCATTTCACCAAGCTCTTTATGCAAATAACTAGCTCGTGTTGGACATATCTGCTGCCCATTGCACTGGGATTACTTGGAACTGATTGAAAATCAGAACCTTTTAATGAAGAGTTCAGAAATTTAGCAGAAAGATCTTGCTACCCTAGTGAGCCTTTACTATGATGATAAAAGAGGTTAACAAATATCTATGAGAGCTTCAGGGAAAAGGGGGATTTATTCATTCCTCAGCCAGCCTGTCTAAACAAGAAGGTGTTTTCTGGCAGAGCAAGCATTAGTTTGCTGTGTGGCTTCCATTTCATCACACACTCCTAGTTACTTTGTAAATTGAACAAGCTACAAAATAACTCAGAAATAAAGACACCTTGGTTTAGTGGCTTAATGCCAATAAATAAAAAAATAATTTATAGTAATTATTATTCATAGAATCATAGAATATCCCAAATTGGAGGGGACCCACAAGGATCATCCTGTCCAACTCCTGGCCCTGCACAGGACCATCCACAAGAGTCACATCATCTGCCTGAGAGGGTCATCCAAACACTTCTTGAGCTCTGTCAGCCTTTGGACTGTGCCCACTGCCCTGGGAAGCCTGTTCAATGCCAAACCACCTTCTGGGGGAAGAATCTTTTCCTGACACCCAACCTAAGCCTCCTATGATGCAGCTTCATGACATTTTGTTGTTTACTAACACTCATCATGAGAGAGAGGAGATCAGTGTCTGGCCCTCATGACGAAGCTGCAGACTGTGATGAGGCGTCCTCTCAGTCTCCTCTTCTCCAGGCTGAATTCTTGATGTTGCCAAAGAGCGTGTGCATTTTCCCTTCAATTATTTCCCAAATGGAATCCCAGGAAATCAGAATGTGTGAGGAAGATCAACAAACAGCTATAGATGAAAAGAATAGAAATTACTGACCAGAAGCGTTAGTGTTATCTGAAAAGTCTTTCCCACGCTGTTTCAATCACAGATGCACAATCCAGCACTGTTAGCAATTCTGCTGTATGCTATCATCTTACCTTCTTTTTTGTGGAGACATTGGACAGATGTGATTTCTGAGGCAGTACCTCAGCCCTTTCTGATGCACTTTTGCAAAGATTTTAAAAGGAGTGGTGATTGCCTCTTTCTCTTTTCATTAGCTGTCAGTCTGTACTGATCAGTGCTGAAAGTACTTCCCTGACAGGGAATTTGTTTAAATTTAAAAATCAACTTTAGCTATGATGCTGAGATCGAAAGCTGATGCTGATGAACTGTTTTGATACTACCACTCAATCATTCAAGTATATTTGTTGCCTTTGTACTGACTTTCTCCAAGCTGTGTTCTAACTGAGCATCGACCCTGTCTCTGCTTACAAGCAGTAATTTTGCTTTTCTTGCATCACACATTTTTCCATAATTACATACCATTCTCTCATCAGTGACAGGTTTTTTCTCAAGAAGGTGCCTGCCTTGAACATCGTTTGGAAGGATCTTTGTACGAATTTGCAAGCAGAATGCAGTTAGTTACGGTTTTCCCATAGAAACTGCTTTAGTCATTAAGTGTCTCTGGTGGTCATGATCTGTCCCACAGAAGATCCAAAAGAGTAATTTTGGGTACAATACATTGCAATTGCTCTAGAGGAAGCCTTCTGTGCTAGGTTTTTCTGTTGCTACCATAAAAAAGGAACAGAAATCTCTTTTTCCTTGGTCTTGATTTTGTTTTTGAAATTTGTTCCAGTAAAGAAATGTAATGGGAATAAGGACCACAGGCCCATTTAGGAACCTGAAATTGTGTTCTCAGCTGATATATGGCACCACAGTGTCAACTCTCCTGGGATGCTTCTTCATGTCGATTGTATTTCTGCTGCTTCTATCCTGCTGCTGCTTCTCTTCTCCAGTCATAATGTAATCTCACCTAGGAGCTTAACTGGGTGTCTCCTGTCTCAGCAGTGCCCCGGTGTTGAGAGGGATAACAAAATAATAATTAAATAAATCTACTTTATTCAGAAGATCTGATGCGTTTTCACGTGTCTTAGCTGGCCCTGAGTGAACCTACTTTCTCTTATCATAACTTGAACCTGAGCAGTCTGAGCTGTTTCTCTAAAGCCTGGAAGGGCTGAGATGGAGATCACGCACAGAAAAAGAAAATAGGAATAAACTCAGGAACCATGACAAAGTGATGGAAAATGTGAAGTGTCAGAGATGGAGCTACAATGGAAGGGTCTATTCGGTCCTGTACCTATGCCTCTTTTCAAGTGCAGTTTGTTTTTATCCTTCACTACCAAAGAATAACACACTGCAGTGCCACTGGATGAGAAAAAACTCTTATACTCTTTGCTTGACCTGGGGTCCCTTTTCCTGCTTTTACAACACTCAGAGATTAACACCATGTTTGCTGGCTGGGTGCTGTGTGGTTGGCACCCAGCTGGGTGCTGTTCTAGGATTTCCTCCTCCCCTCTCTCCACCTTTCTGATGTATTAAAGTCTGGGTGTTTATTCCAAATCATCAGAGTGTGTCATTTAACAGCGTTTGGCAAGTTTTATTTATTAAATATTTTCCAACAAAAGCCTGTAAGGCAACAGAAAAGTAAAGCGTAAAATACATTTGACTTAATTGGCAGCAGCAGACTGCATGCGTCAGAAGGAATTAACCTCCAATAAAGCAGGATGTGCAGGAAACACAATGTACTACTTTGATATGGTCTTTCAAGGCTACCACTTCCTGGAACAGAGGCAGAAACACAGGTTGGCTAAGCCTGGAAAAGGCCATTGGATTTATGTGCGTGCCATAACTTGCAAAAGATTCCAGACATATATAGCTCTAGAAATCCAGCAAGAGGAAATTCAGGGTTCTCTAGCCAGGGGTTTCCTACTCGTTTTCCCCTTTAGTGCTTGAATCCAAGGCAAATGGAGTACTAAGTTTATGCTTCACCTCTAGTGATTCAGCCACAGTGTCCTTGCCTAGTCTATGATCTGAATAAGAAAGCTGTAAGAGCAGACATCTATCATTGTTGGGACATCCTTATCAGTGAAGACACAAATAGATGACTGATCCAAAAATACAGAGCTTGTATCTTTAGAAATCCACCTAATGAAAACAAGTGTGCTTGCGAACCATTTATACAAAGCTGAAAAAAGAAATAATTTAATGGTGATTTTGCTTCTTTTTTTTTTTTTTTTCTTTTTTTTTAAGGTAATGAAGGATGGACAGAAACATATGACTTCAGTAAAGAAGGACAAAGAAACCTTTGCCCTGGTTTAAAGATTCATTTTCACTTCTCTGTGTAAATGACATAGACTCATTTTTCATGGTTAAAAGAAATAAAGAAAGAAGCTGACTTGGAGAGAATATCTTGTCATTAAAGTTTTGATAAGCGTGTTCTCTCACACAGGTTGCACCTTTCCCACAAGGAGTTCACAGCCTTTTGTTAATGTTAACAAATAGTCCTTCAATGTATGCAAGGACTACACATGGTAAACTGAGGCCTGGGGCTAGGAACACTTTGTGAGATTGTTTAAAACAGGAATCTATTGATTCCTGCTTCCACTCAATAAAATAATTAAATTTCAGCTTGGCCAAGTGGGACTAGGTGTTGCAATTGGAAGCCAGGTAAACGTTCATTTTTGTAACAGCAATTAACCATCTATTTAATTTCAAACTGTTTAAATCATATTGATGTCAGTGGGACTAAACCAAAGCTTAAACACAAGTTCTTCTTTATATTATGCCCTGAATTTCCATAAGCATATGATAATGGGATTTTCTGAACTCACATGACAGCAGTTTAGACCCCAGGGAGGCTGTGCCTCTTTGCTCACCCCTTTTGTCATTAAGAAAAGCAAAATAATTCTTAGCTGATGGAATCTGGTCCCTCAGGGTCACCACCGCCATACTGGAGATAACATTCTGGTGAAACACTATTTGAAAGCAAAGCAAAACAAAAAAAGCCTTCTCATGTTATCCTGAGCAAAAACCTAATGGCTGGCTTCCAGTCAAATTCTGCATCTCTATTTTATTCACACTTTTACAGAAATTATAAAATTTTGGAAAGTTTTTCTATATCAGGCTACTCAACTAAATCCATGGCCTCTTCTTGGGATATTCAGAAAACACAGAGCCATGTGTGGGACTTCAAAGTAGGAGCACCCAATAACACTGTACAATTTGGATGAACAGTGTTTTGGTTGCCTTCTCTAATAAATAGGACGGCACAGTGGGTTTTTCTTGGGCACAAAGGTCCTTCCATCCCCATGAGAAAGTAAGTTGCTCAGATTTGCAGCAAGTGCAAGTATTTGATCCTCAGATTCTTGGGGTAGGGATTGGAAGGGAACTGAAAGATCAATTTGTTCCAAATCTCCCAACACCTTCCACTGGACCAGAAGGTAAGGGATCAACTGCACATTATTATACTATCTCTTAAGTGGGTGAATCTAAGCCCGTTTAATTAGAAAGGGCATATGCTTGAATTCTCATCTTTATAAACAGACTTGTGCAACTACTGTCTATTGTCAGACCTTTGTTGTCATTTGCTGATCTCCGACCACAATTTTGTGAAGCTGTAACTATCAATAATTCAAGCAAAGGAAGTTTTACTTCTTGCAGTACCTAGCTATTTATCTGCAGTTTAAAGAGAGAGAATTGAGGGCTAATGGTCACTAACTATGCCCTGATGGTAGCTGTTTAATGAGGATAAATGAGGAGTGCTGTGTCAGCTAAGAAAGCAGCAATAAAATCCCAGTAAGCAAGCATGCTGCCTCTTCCATCTTCTGTCGCAAGATCCATTTTTATACTCTCTCCATGACCTAAATCTTTGTATCCTCCAGCCTCTCCTCTCTTCTGTGAATGCCCTTTTGTGTTTCTGAACTCATTGTATCCCCTTAAAGTGTGCTGTTTTATTTTTCCCTGTCTTCTAGAAAATGAAGCAGGGCCCTCCTTTGCCATTAGCTTCATTAGAGCCCTGCCACATCATCATTTGCTTCCTTAAGAGATCACTTTTCATCCCTTCTCTAATTGTGTTCTTGCCACGTTCTGAAAATGCTCACCTGCAGATGCTCTTCATGTGCTCTCTTCCTTGCCTTTACCTTGCAAAGCCCCTTGCAGTTTGCCCTTTTTAACACATTTTCTGCTAGATAGATTTGTTCTTCGAGAATATAAACAGTATGTCAGGCCAGGCAAGTAGAAGACACAAAGAGATATTAGAGGACACAAACAGCACTGTGGCACGTTAAGTCAGGGAGATGAGGTGGGAATTTTGTTCCCTTTGGGACAAAAATTCCGTCAGTTCGACTAGAGCATTATTTGCCAATAATATTTGTGGGGACAGTTTAAGAACTGCCAGATATGAGAACATATGAGAGTAGAATGGAGACAGGCAAGAAGTTTCTCATGCCTTTCCAAAATTGCTCAGGGGCAATCAAGCAATTTTCCCCCTCTTCTGGAGCAGATAACCTGGAAAAGCACAGAGGGAGTAGGATCCTGCTGTGTGCTTTCTGCCATGGGGGAGGTCCAGAGGGGGATATGGCAAACAGATGCCATACAAGCTACATCTATTTCAAGCATTGCAGAAAAAACACTGGGCTTCCTATATGCTTGACTTTTGAAGGACTGAGACACTCCATGACTTTTAGGACACGGGAATTTATTTCAGATTATTTTTGTAGTATAACAGTGTCATGAGAAATAGATATTAATAGTTAAATAACTTCCTGGTACGTAGAACACTATGTTTCATCTTTTTTCCTGAGGACTCTCCACTTCTCTTACCCTCTTCCTTCAACCAGCTCTAATGAAACCATGGCGACTTGGCTGCTGATGCTGCTGAACCAGTTTGCCAAACACTTGAATCTTTAACAAAGGTCTGTTTTCTCAGTATGGCACTTTGTACAGGCAACAAACAACAGTAGTTTGTATGGCATCCTATTAACTAGCGACACTCCAAAGGCACTTTGGGATAAATAGTTTCCATGAAGAAAACAGATCTTTTGCTCCTGCAAACTGCTTTAACACATTGAAACTGATAGTGCTGATCTGCATAAACTGAGAATGTGAGCCAGTGTGTCTTGATCTGTGTTACAAAGAAAGTTGCTTGTCATAATGAAATGAATTATGATTGCACTAACATTCTGTCAAAGTCCTCTTACAACTCCTGTGGTGCTTTCACACCCGTTACTCCTGCAGCTCCCAGTAAAAAGAATGCATAGATTGTTTGATACATCACTCTTCATTGTAATTTCTGTGCTTGCTATTAGCTCTGAAACCCTATGTTAATGTACCAGTGATGTGGTTCATGAATTGTTCAGAAAAGGCCAAACATTTTTTTTTTTGGTTGACATCTCTGCTTCCCTTTGCTTTCTAGAGCTTGCCAGATGGTGTGTGCTGAAGGGCTTTGAGCAGGGTCCTGTCACTGATCCCCTCAAAGTCACTGGAACATTTTTCTACTTAGTCAGTAACAGTAGCATTGTTCTAAAATTATGTGCATGCTTTGTGTTACAGAACACCAAGTAATCCTGTCATGAGCTCACACAACTTGCATACAAGGCTGCAGGCATCTCCAGCAACTAAAATTTCCTTAACACAAAATAAAGACAACATATGAGAGAGCTCTGAATTCTGGTGGGAAATGGTACCATGAGAATGAGTGGGGCTAAGGTTGAGGCTTGTCTCTGCCTGCTGGGGATGAGTTGTGATCACCTCGATCAGCCTTCTTACCCCAGGGAACACAAACATCCTCCATTATCAAAAGTGAATTAAGGTCATGCTTTGCCTCAGGAGAGAGCACTCATCTCCTTATCTATACCTTGAGAGTAGACTGTGAAATTCCCTTGTAAGTTCGAACTCCAATAATATGAGGGATGGCCAAAGAAGGTTTGAACAGAAGTTCACAACTTTTATGAGCAAAGGATACTCAGAAGAAAAAGGAGGGTAATCAGAAAATGACATTTTTTCTCCAGAACATTTGAGGTTTTCATTATTTGCAATTATTTCAGGGCAGAGATTAATAGTGAAAGTATTCTAAGTTAATTTGGAAAACACTGAACCCAGGCATCTCACAGAATTACAGAATGGGTACAGTGGGAAGGAGTCACTGGAGGCCATCAGAGAAGGTAGCCCACCAGGGCTTGTGAATTTCCTAAACTTTGTTTCTAAGACTTTCTAAGGTTTTTCTCACAGGTGGTTTAATCCACAGGACCAAATAGCACTAGAGTAGTTACAGATGAAGCAGTCACAGAGGGATCCTAGACGGAGTCTGACTTGACCCTGACAAAGCAGATTGGGGTGTAGTGATGACCAAAGACTTCCCCCTTGCCCAGGAGCAGACTGGTGACGAGTATGGTCTTCTGACACTACATGATGTCAGCAGTCTGGTGAAAAAAAAAAGAAAAAAAGAAATCAGAGTCAAGAAAACATGAAAACCTCACAGACCGGTGTCTTTCATGCCCTGACCTCTGCAGTGACAGAAACCCAACATTAACAATGCTACATTGTGGCTGCGAGGTGACACCACCAAAGTGCAGCAGAGCAGTGGTGATGGGAGCTAAATCTCAGCAAAGAGCAGGAGGAGAGAACAGTCCTGAGATGCTGCAGCAACAAGCATGAAACTTGACAGCTCACAGACGCTTCCAAGGGAGCCTTACTGCAGGCCTTTCACTAAAATGTGGTTAGAGTTGGAGACCAGTAGCTTATACATCACAGATCCCGATAAAAAACAGTGAGAGAAGATGTCATCACTTTTGCAAACTGCTGTCAAAAGCTGGGGCTATGCATATATTAGAGAGAGAGAGAGAGAGAGAGAGAGAGGAGAGGGGAGGAAAGGGGAAAAAAACCCCAAACGCATCACATTTGAGATCTTTGGAGCAGCTCTACTACAGTACTGTGAAGGAAAAGATGTCAAAAGAGCAGTTGGAGAAGTCATCTTTGGAGTTGGATGAGCTGCTTCCACCTAGACAACCTACCCCAGAAAGCTTCAGAAGGGAAGAATGTGAGAAGCTAAAGTATCTATCCTGCCTGAGCATCACTGACTTCCCCAGCAGATGAGATTTAATTTCCACACGCAGGTTGCTGAGCTGTTGGGGAAGGTGGTGGACCCTCACTGAGAAGTAGGAGGAGGAAAAAGAGGAAATCTGGCATTGCTGCAGAGGAACTCAGGCATGTTGAGACTGACTGTACAAACAGCAGCTGGCCACTCTCAGCAGCAACTTGGAAAACAAACTTAAAACCACTCTACAACCAGAGCCCAGTCCCACAGTCACAGGATGAGGCCCCACAGAATGGAAAATACCCCTTGGACTGCAGCCCCTCATTTCTGATGCTCAGGGAGGGCAGGGTTGGCTCCTGTCACACCCCTGTCCATAACCCAGCCCCTGGGACTGCCTCCCTGCAGGATTCTGGAGTGGAAATCCCACCTGGATGTCAAGTTCTGCCCTACTGGTGCCCCGGGACACAGTGTGGACCGGAGATGTTTCTGCTCATTCAGTGACAGGCACAGCGCTAAACTGTGAATCCCCTTTTTGTCTGTTGGGCTTATGGCACAGTCCATTTTTAACTTTTAAGAATATTCTGGTAAAAATAAAAAAAAATTAAAAAAAAAAAACCAACAAAAAAACCAACAAAAAACCCCCAGAACCAAAGCATGTTTTTCTCCATTACTATAAAGAGGGCTTGTGAATGCGTGGTATTAGTATCCCAAAAGCTATTAAACTCCTTAGTGATGGGAAACAGATGGAAAATAAGACAAAAGAATTCACAACTCATGTTAGACTGAATTGAATTCCTTTAATTTCACACAATGAATAACATATGAATAGGATTAACTTTTTTTTTCTTTTTTTTTTTTTTTTTTGTTAAGTGCTCTATACTGTGCTAACCTGATTTGGTAGCGAAAAGACTGAGCTTTGTTTTAGAAAAAAATGTTTAAAAACCAACATCTAAGATCATGAAGGAGCATGACATTAAAGCATGCCAGATGTATCTAAGCCTCAAAGAACATCAAGTCCATATCCATTTTTAAATGTACAAAAATGCTTCATGAATAAAAACTGTTACAAAAAGAACATTTCAAACAATGTACAAGTTTTTTTCTTGCCTCTATATTCAATAAAATACAAATACATTTTTTTGCTCTAAAATATGTTTACATACAATCAAAGTAGAACATGCAAATTACACTTTAAAAAAGGCTTTTAAAAACCACTTATGAATACAAACTAAAAATTAGCCAGCACGACTTATAGAACAATCTTGTGCCCCATTTGTTTGATTTTTTAATTTTTTGAAATACAGTATATACATATTTAACACTTCATGTGCATTTATTATTTAAGAAATAGCTTAAAAAAATAAAGAAAAAGAAAAGTAAAACAAATCAACATGGGATTGAACTGCTTCCCCATGTTGTCCAATTGGCAGCTCTTTTCATGTTTTTATATTTTTTTCTTTTTCTTTTTTTTTCTATGTAGTGTTTTGTACAACCTAGGCAGGCATCTTAAGGAGATCTCCAATATGTGTCTTTTGTTGACATGTGCTTCTAATTATCTTAGAACTGCTGCACCCCAGTTTTTGGATAACGTAGAAGGAAGAGGCATTACAAGGGCAAGATGTTTGTTTTCTCAATTCAGAAAACAAACTTGGTTTTGATTTTTTTTCCTTTTTTTCTGTCTTTTTTTTTTTTTTTAGTTGTTCTTTATACCCTTCAGGATGCTCCTTAAATGGGCTGAAGTGCAGTCCTGAATCAGGGCCTGTGAAAATAAGAGCTGGGAAAATCCTTGTGTATTGAACAGCAACTTCTGTTCATTTGGTGTATTATTGTAGTGCTCAGAAGCCCTAGTGATGCACCAGATGCTACACAAAAAATCACAAGGAGAATATTCTACATAAAGGATCCAAAACATTGTTGGCAAATAGAGAGTCATGGGCCATGCTGTAGGATATTCAAGTAGCTGATGACTATTTCACTTCTTTTTTCTGAAAAAAAAAAAATATTTTTTAATGTTTTTTCTCTTTTTTTTTTTTTTTACAGTTATCCAAAAACATGAAAGGTGCTTCACAGTAAAATTTGATATTGAAGGGCTCAAGAAACTGGCAGCATGAAGGTCTTGGAGACACAAGTGGTCATGTTTGTTTTTTTTCCTCTCTCCCCACACAGTTATCCCCATTATTGGTTTTACACTTAGTTGAGGAATAGAAGACCCACAGAGAAGATGCAAACCCGTGGCCTCACTTCATATGGCTCAAAGCCACGTGATTTTGTTTTGTGTTTTTATTGAAGCGTGCTCAGATGTGTGCTAATCTGTGACACAGCAGAGGTGTTTGAAAGGTCTTTTTGGTCTTAGTGAGCAAAAGGGTTTTCACCCCAGTTTTATACAGTTCTCGGAAATGTGTGGAGAGAATTTAGAGAGTTCCTCAGTAAATCTTCCTAGTGTTAGGGGAAAAAAAATCAAAAAGCTCATTACTGGAATATTGTTGGGTAATAAACTGCAGGAGTGGGATTTTAGCCTTAAGCCCTAAAACTAAATCCTTTATGATCTGCATGTAGTACATCGCCTTATAATATTATTCTGTCAGCAACTTGCTTATCATCTTTATAGATTATGCAACATGCAGAACACAAATTCTGAGTGCCATCTAACAGTGTTTTCAGTCTGCTCTTTATGACATTAACTAGCTAACTTTCCTGTCAGCCACAAGACCAGCTGCACGAAGGTGTTTTGTGGACAAACAGCCAAGTCTGCTTTGCTGCAGCACAGCACTCTACCAGCGCCTTCTTGCCATGAAAAAACAACCTTCTGTGCCTGGGCAGAGCCCATCCCACGCTGACAGCTTGCAGTTACCAAGTCTTGAACTCTGGCCTTAGTTTCTGTCGGACAAAAAGGACCTCCTCGTGTTTTCCCTCAGTGGAGGGTCTATGGGGCTGTACCCTCCGAGTGGATGCTCTCCTTAAACACTGTGTCTCTAGCAGCATTTTGGATAGCAGTTTTTGGAAAGATAAGAGCTTATTTTTTTTTCCCCCCAAAGCTCAGGAGCATGGGAGGCAGCAGCCATTCAATTATCCTTCCCTGAGGGAGTTGTATCCCAGCGCATCCAAAGAGGTCCAACCCAAATCCAGAACTTATTGGCACTCTGACCCCTCTTGAAGCCATGATGGGTGTTCAGTGACAGAGTTTGTTCCCTTCAGGCCTTATGTCCACTCACCACACATTGAAATGTCCTTCAATGCTAATAAAGACATCACTGGAGATAAAACTAAGGATAAGTTGTTGTCTGGTTTAGTTTCAGCTACCTGGAATACTAAACTTATGGTTTTTTCTGTCATTTTAAGTGACACTGTCACCTACTTTGAGGCTCAAATGCGATTGGAAAAAAATATTTCTAAATTAACTAAACCTCAATCCAACGTTTTTCAAGGGAGAAGTGAGGAGCTCAGTGAGGTTTAAGCATTTTTTTCCTGCAGGTCTACAGCTTCAGTCAGTAACACTGTGCTAATTCAAGAGAGCTGAAAAGCAAAATTGTTTGTAACAGAAGAAGCAACCATCCAATTTATTTCTAAGCTGCATTAATTGGAAAAAAAAAGCACAAATGCGTATGATGCACAATGCAAAAAAAAAAAATTGGAAACAAAATTCTGCGATCCCTCTTATCAGTTTTAAGGAGTTAGGATCTCAAGATTTGTTCCAGTCTTAAAAAACAAAAAAAATAAAAATACATCCCCTGTTCCAGCTCCCCGACGCAATCCTATCCCCAAATGTATTCAGTTTTAATAAGCTAAGGTGCTATCACAGAAGAAAAATCAGTCTCTAAAAAATAACGAGTTGTATGTTTACAGTGTTCCTCTAACACCATAGTCTTGATATGATTCTTGTAAATAAATAACAGAATAGAAACACAATACTTTTTGTGGGGACTTTTTTTTGTTGGGTTTGTTGTTTTTTTTTTCTTTTTTTTCTTTTTTGTGTGTTTTTTTTGTTGTGGTTTTTTGGTTTCTTTTTTGATTTTTTTTTTTTTTTTAGTGTCATGCTATATGAAGTTTCCTTGGCAACAAACCAATTCAAGATGTCTCAAGAAAGGGAATAGCAAGTTGGCTTGTGAACCATTAAATAATTCCATCCCCACTGCCTTGCTGTAATCTTCCCTCTCTGTTCTCATTTTAATATCCATCTTCACATGCCAGGTGTTGAGTGTACTGCAGGACGCTAAAAAGAAATGATATAAAGTTGAAAGTACCTAGTTCAAATTTCAACAATTAACTTTTTTTTTTTTTTTTTTAAAAAGCATTGACACTGCAATGGAACAGCTTCCTGTTCAGTCTTTGTTTTAGCTAAACATTTTAATTGGGCTGTGGAAATGGAGCTTGGGTATTTCACCCAAGTTAAATCAATGATTAACGGACAACTCGAATGAGAAATGTACAATTTGAACTGACCATTTAAAGAGACGATTTGTCACATACAGTTTGCATCCATGCAGACTGAGAGGTTTATAATTACATTATGTACAAAAAAAAAAAAAAAAAAACCAAACTGTTTTTTAGTTTATTAAGGCAACCACAACTTGGAGAACGTGTCCAAAGTGGCATTAATACAGTTGCAGTGGTGATACCCTTTGAACATTTTTATTTCTATTTTCAGATAAGAACACTTATTCCTTTTAATTTTTAAGAAATAATTGCCAAGAAAGGACCTATTATCGATAGGGTCTGTTCTATAATTTTTTTAAACAATCTACTTTATCTATTTTCTTTAAAAGATAATATCAAGGCATTGCTAAACAATGCAAACTATTCGGATCCTGGGTTTCCCTTCAATTTCACTGGGAATTGCAGGTGGTAAAAATGGGTAGATTTGGGCCCTGTCTTTTTATTCAATTTTTTCAGTTCTTTTTTTTTTTTTTTTTTCTTTAATTTCATATGCAGATTTTTTTAAAGGCTTTGGAATCCCATATAATT
>JAWMRA010000090.1:66328836-66343547 GCA_035584735.1 Pseudotriccus pelzelni | reverse complement strand
TTTTATGTTTTTTATATTCTTTTTTTTGGTGATTTTGTCCATGTTTACTATAATTCTATTCCCCATAAATGTCTTGCTGTTCTCTACTATTATGTACCGAGCATCAAAACAACTTGGCTGATGGATGACCCCTTTTCCACATGCCATTGCCAAGTTGCTTCATATAAACATGATATCGTAACTGAATATCCATGTATACCTTATTTTACATGCTGTAATATTCCGCCGATCCTTGGGATAGCACTCTGAATGAGTGTGCACACGTGTAAGGCTCTAATTTTCTATTGCCTATATTGCAGCTAGTTGTAACTAGGCAAGTAAATGAGAAATAAACATATAGTTCTAGCAGGAGTCAGGCACTTTGGGTTATGCTGTCCCAAAGCCTGGTAGGTATGCAAAAAAAAAATGGGAAAAAAAAAAATTCGAACAGATTATAACCCATATCACAGTTGAGAAAATTACACTACTTTTCGTAACGTTTTTTTTTCCTTTCTTTCTTTCTTTCTTTCTTTCTTCCCTTTTTTTTTTTTTTTTTTTTTTTTTTAACAGTGATTTCTGCTCTGGTAAAATTACTCTTAATTTCACCTGGCCTGCTAAACAGAATCAGAGTCGAGCACGCTGCCCCTAGTGACAACGTTCAGCTCCCTGCGAGGACGACCTCCCGCCTCCGGGTACGGTATGAGAACAGCAACGCTGAGATTCAGACTAGTTTTGGAAACTCTGCAGACTAGATGCTTTTTTACCAGCTTTCACACACATCCCCCTCCCCTCTATCCCCCACCTTTCCCCGCACCCTTTCCCCCTCTTCCCTTGGGGGGTGGGCTTGGGTCAAAGCGATGAAGAGGAAGATGCGCGCCCCAGCTGGCAGAGCTCTCTGCAGTGAGTTCTGGCATGCTGGAGGGACGGGTGAGTCTGGTGCTGCCGAAGGGGTGAAACGGACAACGCGCCTCCCGTCCCTCCGCCCTGGCGTGCTCCGCCACTGGCACCCGACGTCCGACGAGGTGCCCCGGCCTTAGGGAAGGCCTTCGCTTTCGCTCCCCCTGCCCTTCCGGTACCGCTTCACTTTCACGTCCTCCTCGTCCTCCTGCGGGGACTTGTTTTTTCTTTTCCCAACCCGGGGTGCCCGGGGTAGAGGGAGAGGGAGAGGAGTGGGTGGAGGAGGAAGAGGAGGCGGCAGGGGTGGTGTCTCTCTAGCCATGTGTATGACAGCCTCGATGGTGGCCATGATAGTATCTTGAGTGGCTGCTTGCTCCAATATCAAAGGATTGAGTGTTGGTCTCTGACCTCTTTTGCTGGGAAGGTCAATGCATTTTTCCAGAACGGGCATTTGGTCTCTGGAGTCTTCATCAAAGGAAAGGGGCTGCTTCCGAGGACGACCCCTTCGCTTCTTGACGAAGTTATTGCCTGTCTTTGATTGTCTCTGCAGCCGCTTGGCTTTCAGGATCTTGTTCACATGATCCAGGTTCTTCTTCGTGGACAGGATCTTGGTGTAGTTGCACATCTTGCGCACCTCGCACTGGATTGCTTCAATTTCACGGCGCTTGAACCTTTTCTTCAGTGGTGAGCTGGCTGTTGGGAGACAAGGAGAGAAACAGGGGTAGGTCAAACAACAGTGACTGGAAACTCTTCTTTGAATCCTTTCAGATTCATGAAGAGTAGATGAAAACACAACTCCAATATTAAGCAGTCTTCCCTCTTCTAAAGAACCAAACCTTTTCTACTGCAACATTTTATGATGAGTTTGCTTCATTCTCATTTCTAAACCTCTAGCTGGAGTGAAGGGAGCTTAGCATAGCTGGAACATCTTAACTATTAAAACTCTCTATATCCTAAAGATATAATCCTGTTGTCTTCACCCCAGCCTTTAATTCTTGTCATGAATGCCAGTAAGGATGAAAAATGTTTGTTACTGAAACTAGTGGGCAGCGACAAGCTGTGTGGGTCACATCATCTGTGGCAAATTCATATGCCTGGGTTTCTATACTATCATCTCTGCAGATACAAGCTGAAACTACTCAGTCATATAATTGACTTTAATAGCCCCCAAAGTAAGCTTACTCCTGGTTCAGATCACTTACTTTAGATCTGAATGGAGTCCAAAGTAGTTAAGTCCCTTGCCAAGGTCACGTTGTGAGTCATTGTCAGAGCTGGAAAGAGTACCCAGCATTTCTTGGCTCCTGGTCCTTTGCTTAGGACACGAGACCTTGCTTGTTTTGCCTAAATTGTCTCATTGTCCTTTACTGAACATGGCATCTGTTCAGAGTTCAGGATTTGCACAATGATTAGAAGTAACTACCCCTTTGTGAGGGAAACAGAATGTATCAATTCTGCTTTTGCAATAACCAGTGCTCCCTTTCACTCCTAACATATCTGTTCTGCACTGCTGGAAAAGAAATGATGGAGCTCAGAATTTCTTTTTGGTGAAGAATAAAACATCCCACTAAATTAACCTCAGCCTACATCTACTTGCAAACTTAATTTACACCTGACTGTCAAGCAGTCATTTGGGTTTGAAATCCTTGAAGTTTCCCGAGCAGCCAAGATTTCGAGAAAGGTTCATTTGGAGGTTATCACTCCCTTCACGGGCTAATCTTCTAGCAGTAGTTTAAATAAAGTTGCCATTGTAGTATTTTCAGTAGATAACCAGGAGCTGTCAAGTGGGAGAATCTTCTCTTGCTCTCTATGGGCTATGACAGATTCAGCATATAAACCTCATTCCCTGGCCTCCCCTCTAGGAGAAACATAAATTATTGGCTCTTATACCACCATGTTGCTTGGATTCAGTGAAGAGCTTGCGTAAACAAACCCAAGTTACAATGTAAGAAGCAGGAGTGAGTCATAAACAAAACACAGACATATGTTCTCTTATAAATAAAGACCTGGGATGGCCAACTTCCCAAAGTCTGCTTTTCATTAATTACAAAACAAAATACATTTTCCATATGTAACCCACTCCCCACACCAAAAAGAAAAATAAAACCCACTTGCAGTCACAGAGGACAAAGGAAAAGAGGAATGCAGTCATTCTGGTACCAAAGGAAAAGAGAACGGAAATGAAATATCCAAGTTGCTCAGGAGAAGCTAATTAGTTGCACAGAATGCCTCCCAAGTAGGTCACCCCTAAAAACTGTGGATGCAAGGTCCCTAAAGGCAAGTGGCAATGAGATATTTCTCAGAAATTTGATCAAAAAAGGTTAAATCCCTGCCATGGAAATGATTGCTCTCATCTGTCCTCACTGGTGATTGACATAAAGAGTCCCAATATCTTCAGTCTTAAGCATGCAAATCCTTTGAGCCCCTCCCAGATCCTGAGAGTGGCTTCAGATCAGAATACCCAAAAAATCAAACATTTGGCACACTCTTCACATTTACTGGCCACCTTTTGCCTTTTATTCCTATTGTTAGGGTGCATTCTCAAACCTTTTTTTTTTTTTTCCCTAATTCTCATATTTGAGACGCAATTTCCTTTTTTTTTTCTCCCCAGAAAGTAATGCTGATTTTTTTTTCAGCTGGTGATGGGAAATTTAGCAGAAGTACAGGAACATTTGTAAGTTCATGATGATACCAGGAGATTTGGCTTTGCTATCAATTTTCACTGGAAAGAAGTAAGCCAAAGGACAGGAAACAATTTGAAATAAAGCATTAGCCAAGTACCTGCAAAGATTTTATGTATTTACTGAGATTTATGTGTAGCCAGTTGTTTCTGCAGATGAGTGTTACCACCTGAACATGGTCAATGGAGACCTGGTGTGTACAGAACAGTAGAGGATGACCTTCATTTCTAAAATGGGAACTCAAAGCAAGCCAAGGTGACCACACACATCCTTTTGACATCCTGATATTGGACAAGAACAACACAACACTCCTACCCATCCTGAAATCCATGGAGTACCTTACGCACTCAAGAGTTCACTCAGGCTGAATATCTTCAGTGGAGCCTCTGGTGAGGAGACGGTGTCTGACTAGAAAAAAGGAAGGCCCCTGCTTTCTACCAAACTGCTCTCTCAGTGTCTCATGTTTAGACACTTTTTTTTCTCTTATAAAACTTTGCAAGCTGACGGTATGTTTCGTTTTGCACTGAAACTCATTTTCTCATTTAGAAAAAAAATTCTATGCTGTTCTACACCAGCTTACTGAACCAATTTTTCCTTCATAAATGCTTTGCGGTGGTTATGACTACTAATAACACTTTTGCTTTTCTTCCTAGCAAGCCTCTGAACTTGCAGGCTCTAGAAAGCATTTGAGTTCTGCTGCACTCTGCCAATAGTCAGAAGACATGTACTGAATAAGTAAATATGCTTTCAAGTCAGACTTTCTAAATGAGATATTAGGAAACTCAACATTATTTTGACTATTAAGTGTTAGGGACATCTGATTCTGGATTTGGTGTAGGGAGACTGTGCGGAAAGAGTCTGATGGGTCTGCAGGGGTAAGACTTGATGAGGTGTGCATATGACAAAATATCAGGCAGATCTGCCAAAGTAAACCACTATTGAAGTGAGAGCCATTAGGTGTTATCAACTCACATGGAAGTTCTTGGTAAGCAATCTTTGATATAGAATATTTTCCTACATTGACATGTGATATACTGCTCTGCTGAAAAACAAAGCTAAGTATTAATCTTTTCCATTTTATCCAGACAGACTCTGCCTAACCTTGGACCCAAGCTGGTCTGCATTGATTTTAAGTTTTGTTTTTCTGGTCGTGCACATATTTTGCTATTTACATATAGAAATGTTGCAAGACTTCTGTCTTGCTCTGTTTGGTGGAATTCATTTAGAAGGGGTTGCGGAGAAGATGGGGAACAGTAACTCTGTGTCTGCGTGCAGGCATATGAAAAGGGGAATGTGCTCCTACGGAGATGATACAACACGTGGCAAATGCCAGGCAGCAGGGATGCAAAGGGGATCACTTTTTTGCCTGGCCATATGGATCTCCCTACACCTCCCCAGGCTGCATGGCCACACGCTGCCTTCACAAAGGTCAGAAGCCATTTTTTGGCAAAATCCAGCCCAAAGTGAAGAGAAACTAGAAACTTGTGATGCAGCACAAGCGCCTGTAATTTTCCTTAATCATTTTCACACTGTCCAAACAACCTCACCCAGCTTCCCCAGACAAGCAAGAACCAATGTTGGTCTCAAAACACAGCTTTACACATTTAAAATTAGGTATGTGAAGGTCCAGTGCTCCTCCTTTCCTCAGGCTACATCTATGAAGTGAGGGTCAGTCCCACAATTTGAAACGGCCATGGGTACACGAGGAAGTCGTGCAGGATTCTTAGGATGCTACAAAGAGCTTCTGAGGCAAAGAAAAAAATCTCTAGCAAAAATATACATTTCCAAGGGTAGACTGGAAGCGGCTGAAGGATTCACTCCAGCAGAGTGATGGTGAACAAGGTGAGTCCAGGTAGATCAGACCCCTTTGGACGTTCTCCACAGGTCCCATAACTTTATTCTGGATGGCTGGTGTGTCTGAAGCTCTAAAATCCTTATTATTACTATGTGGCATTCTCCATCTCTGTGGAGCTGCCTGAGGCCATTTGCAAGAACATGGCACAAAGAAGACTGTTTGCCCAAAGCTGGGCTGAGTTTGTTCACTTCGTTTGAATGGAGGAATTTTCAAAGAACTCCCTATTAATTACAGGAAACCCATAGCACTGTCCTGTTTTCCCATTAACACAGTTTCTTTCAGATTTCAACTAAATTATTTCAACATCTGGGCTACAGATAAACCAAAGATTTAATTAGACTTCTGAAAATGGAAAGAATGAACTATGCAGTCAAGCATACACTTTCATCTTGAGACGGATCATAAAATATTTGTGTGCTTTCATTCTCTGCTGCTTTAAAAATCTGTCCTTAGTTTATATATAGGAAAGTATTAAAGACAAAATAGACATAAAAATTTGTCTTTTGGAGGCTACTCTACACCATGGAACCCTTATTTTCACTACTTATTCAGGAAATGAGAGGGAAATCAAAATGAGTGCATTGAAACAGCACTTTGAATAATTATATACATTATCATTTCGTAAATCAGTGATACAAATGTGGCTTTTGTGAACGTGGCATCAAAAGTTTGACGAGACTGTGAAAGTCCTAAAGGCTGCATGTAAGGCAATGTACTGTGGGTCATTCATTCATTGGAAATTAAGACACAATGAAAGATTAACTTCTCTGTCCGTGCCCATAACAAGGTGTGATGATGCCTGAATGACTTGGCTCAATTTGACAGCGTAATGACATCACTTTTCTTATCCGATTCAAAATAGAGGCAAAAAATATAAGGAAGGCATGCAATTCTGATTTATTTATTCTGATATTTTAAAGTACTGCTCATTGCCCCTTACAATTTCGCATTTGCAAGACAGAATATTAGGCTAAAACCACTGAAGTATGCAGCAAAAAACTCTCATCTGCTCCTTAGCTATTTACTGTGTATTTGGTGTGTTCATGCTACAGGAATGGGAACATTCAAATAAGTGAGGAAGGAACCCCAGAGTCTGACTTCAGAGTCCCCTGCCAGACCATACAGGCTACTCGTGTCCTCAGTATTGCATGAGTTTGGTGGCGTGTGGGTGAAATAGATTTGATATGCCAAGATCAGTCACGGTAAGGCAGCGTTAGAAAAATTACAGCCTGATTATCACATTAGATATGCACATTTGCAGCTACTCATCCAATCACGAAGACCAGTGCAGATCCAGAAGAAAGGAGATGGGGAAGAAACAGAGGGTATGGAGGGAAACAGCATTACCTGCTTCAGATGTTGCTACTGATGAAGGTAGGAGAGATAATACTGGACTTGGCATTGCAACACTGTCAACAGCTGCTGGTTTCCTTCTGGTCATCACGTTACAGGCAGAACTTTCCATTTTACCATGAAGTGAAGTCTGGTCTGCTTTTAAGTGGGGACCTGCAATACCTGGGGAAGGAAATAAAATATGGATGAATATTGGTACAGTAACATGCCTGGGGAACATCTGGAAAAAGAGTACTGAGTTGTTGCTGCCTTGGCTACATTGATGTATTTCTATATTGCCTTGTATGTGTACCTGTAATACAGTCTTGATACTAGCAAGGATCACCACTGTTATTTGTTTTTGATAATTTTGCTGTAGGTCATGCCATCACCGGTCTCTAAACAATGGCCAATTAAAAAAAAATAAAAATCCACATTAATATTTCCCTTCTAAAAACCCTGCATACACCCTGATGTATGTATAAAAAGAGACATGCTTCATATCTCTATTTAGTGGGATCGACTGTTTGTCATTCCCTGGGTAGTTTATTCTCCACACATTCTTACATGCCTCTCTTCTATAAACACTTCACTTAGTGGGTATTTCATCTAGGTAAGGAACAGGCACCAGGAACAACCTCAGTATCTAATTCCCTGTCTAAAGCACATTACACTCACTTCTCAGAAATCTCCTCCCCAGCTAAAATTTACCTTAAAACTCATCAAAGAGAAGAGACTTAAAAAGAAAGAGTTCTTTGTCATACATTTTTCTACCTGGAGTTTACAATGCAGAATAATAAATGAGCGGTAGAAATACACCAAAGAGGTCAAATATTCCAGAAAAAAAGAAAAGTTATGCACTTATGTCTGGTAGATTCCTCCCCTAACAATGTTTTTGAAACTCTCATATTTTGTACCCATTTGGTTTGCCTGTAAATGTGTCAGATTTAAACTGCTGTGATTCAAATTTGAAAACCTCTCCCAGCCTTTGTGATGCTGGGCTTCAACATGATGAGGACAGCTATAGGATTATCTCAAAGATTATCTGTCATAAATTTCTTTCCTTTTCAAATCTCTACCTGCACGTGTGCCTCAGATAAAATACATCAGTTTTTGGGCAATTAAATTAAACAGAGATTTAAAAAAGTCACGGAGAAACTAAGGTTGGAAGGCTCCCCTTGAGACCATCTAGTCCACTCACCCTGTTCAAGCAGGGTCAACCAGAGCAGGTTACCCTGACCATATCTAGTCAGCCTAGAATATCTCCAAGGAGACTCCACAACCTCTCTGTACAACCTGTTCATCCACCCAGTAAAATTTTATTGTTCAGACATAAGCTGTGTTTCAGTTTGTGCCCACTGGCTCTTGTCCTATCCCTGTGCACCACTAAAAATAATCTGGAACCATCTTCTTTGCTCTTTCCCATCAGATATTTGCATACATGGATAAGATCCCTCTAAATATCTTTCTCCTTACCCTTATGGGAATGACATTTCCCCTCTTCTACTCCTCAGGGTCCCTTCCTGATCACCACAACCTTTCAAAAAAAGCCAGGACTGGCCACACAATGATGCCAACCAGATGCCTCAGCACTTTGGATGCATCCTCCCAGATCCCACGATCTTATGCATGTCCAGTTTGTTTAACTGTTCCCTAATCTCATCTTCCTCCAATAAGAATAAGTTTCCTTTCCTCACCTGTCTCAGGGGTCTGTGACTCTCAAAGGCCAGTCTTACCAGTAGAGATCAAGGCAGATAAGACAATGAACACCTTAGTCTTCTCCTGGTCTTTTCCCACCAGGGTCCCTGTTTCATTCAGCAAGGGGCCCACATTTTCCCTAGACTACTTTTTTGCTGCTTATGTACCTGTAGGAACATTTCTTGGTGCTCTTCTGCCCTAGATTCAACTCATAAGCCCATCCCTGCATACTTGGGCATTGCAATTCTCTGTGTCAATCCTTTTTGCTTCCTTTTTGTATCTGACATTGCTCAGGAGCTTCTTGGTCATTCATGAAAGTCTCCTGATATCTTTGCCTGTTTTAATTTACCACTCTGATCTGCTTTGGTGTGATCCAAGTCCCAGGCCAGCAGCAAACCACCCTGCACAGCAGGTCAGGTCAGCACATGGGGGGCCTTCATCCCCTGTGGCAAATGAACCACCACTGCACCTGGATAGCACCTGGTTGTTTCTCAAAAGCCCTCCACATGTACTCTGACAGCTACAGCCATAGGATCATTAAGTCCCACATTCCCCAAGCACTGCCAAGGCCACCAATAACCAAAAATGACACATCCACATGGCTTTTAAATCCCTCCAGGGATGCGGACTCCATCACTGCCCTGCGCAGCTGTGCCAGGGCTCAACAGCCCTTTCCCTGAAGAAATTTTCCCTGATATCCAATCTAAACCTTCCTTGGAACAACTTGAGGTCGTTTCCTCTTCTCCTATCACTTGTTCCCTGGGAGCAGAGCCTGACCCCCACCTGTCAGGCCGTTGTAGAGAGCTAGAAGATCCCCTCTGAGCCCTCTTTTCTCCAGGCTGAGCCTCCCAACTCCCTCAGCTATTCCTGGTGCTCCTTTCCTCTAAGATTAAGAAGATCTCAAAGCAGAGCCAGAAACAGCTGCACAAAACTCTATGTCTGTTGTCTGTGCTCAGCCACTTCAGATGCCAACCAAAAATTCCTTCATAGCTTCTTGGAGCTGCTATGAACAGTCCCTACCTTTGTCTCTGGCCCAAGAAATGAGAAATATCAGGACATCTACAGGTTGTCTCAGAAAACATGGAAGAGACCTCTAACAGAGAGAGGCACAGAACTGCTCTGGTGAGAAGACTCTGAGAGACAGGGCTACAGAGTAGGCCAGTTTGGAATAGAACTCCTGCTGAACCCATGACCTGATGTGTCAACCTGTAGACTTAAGAGAGGCAAGAGCTCTGAGTGCAGAAATAGCCATGAATGAGACCATATTACAGGTCATGACTTGGTGGAAATACAGGAGTCTCTGCCTATTAGACTATACATCCTCCCAGAGCCTCAAACCTGGTATTAGAGCATCTCAAATTGCATCCATTAAACTTCAATCTCTCTCTGCTCGGCTTCTCTAGTGCAAATGAGAACAATAATATACCTCTCATCTCAAGAGCAGTCCTGTGAAAATAAAATTATCAACATTCATGAAACATTCATCTATTCATACCAAGGCCTAGAAACGTGGAATAAATGAGACATGATGTCACGCAGTGAATAGCAAGAGGAAAATCCAGCTACCAAATAGCTGTTCATTAGGTGAGGGCTGTACATTGAATAAAACAGTGTGCCACAGAATAGCCGGGACATTTGACTAGGTAATTACACCTGTGGGATCTCACCACTGCGGAACTGTGCATATGCAAACCTGAGGTTTCACCACCGCTCGAGTTTGTGCCTTGACATTATTTATTCATGGATGTAGTTGGTGCACAAGAAATGCGAATTTGTGGGTGCATGTATCAATACACATACACATACATGCACGTGCATATGGTACATAATAATGCTAACAACCTCATAAATTCAACATCTGGCTCTAATTAAACTGAAGGGCCTCTATAAAGAGCTGTATGAAAACATGCAGCTGTAACCTGTTGACCTCTATTGATAGAAAAAAAAAAAAGTCTGTGAAGCTATGTTTCAACATATCAAGGGACAGTCATTCATTTTTTCAAAGGTAATCCCTCACAAACCACTTATCCTCTCAAATCTCTACCTGCACACAGTGTTTGCATTAGGGACCTTGATTTATGGATTCCCACTCCTTGGATGGAGAGGCCAACTTCCTGTTGCCGTGGTTACTTGGATCTTGGTTCAAGGTTAAACTACTCCCAAATCAAAATCAGTGGCAGGCACAGCATCTAACAGCCAGGTTATTGACTACCCTAGGATGCTTAAAGGTCAAAGACCAAAGTGCTGCTTACTGCCTTTGGGGTGAGTCAATATTTTCAATATTTTTATTCTGTTTCTTCTGAAGAAGTAGTTGCTGCTCAATTACCACCTATCTGGGTTTAGCAAGGTCATACGGATCATTGAGGAAAATCCTACCCCTACAGAAGAGATACAAATGTAATGTATTACTTCAAAGTCTACCTATATGGCCCAACTGCAGTTCATCACTGGTGAATCATGGGTTAGGACGTCGGTCTTTTGTTTTAGAGGCTTGGGTTCTTCAGCCTTTACTCACTGAAAAACTCATCTAAATTGAGGAAGAGGAGGAATTTATTGGTCTGGAGAAGCCAATAAGGAAGAACCAGTTTTCTTTCATGGATACCAAAATGCAGAGGCTCAGAGGCACAGTCGGAAACCCACAGAAGTGCAGCACTTTGCTCACAAGGCTTTGATGCACTTTGCAGTAGTGGAAGGTCTATTCCTTGAGTGGATGGACCTGCTGGTGGGGTATCATCACCTTTTGTCGGACTTTTTCTTCTCTTATGGATTGCTCTGTTCATAAGGCCTTATGGAAGAGAAGGCCTTAATTTAACCCATCTATGAATTAAGTGAGAAAAAATCATTTGCAACATCATCACAGGGGAATCAGAGTTTAAAATTCACACACACACATACAGACGTTCATTAATCCAGTATATTTTATCCTTTGCCACTGCTCCAGAAAGAGAAGATGCTCAAAGGGCTGGAGCACCTTTGCTATGGAGATACGGTGAGAGGAGCTGAGGTTGTTCAGACTGGAGAAGAAAAGGCTCTGGGGAGACCTTAGAGAACCTTCCAGTACCTAAAGCGAGCTTCTAAAAAAGCTGAAGAATGACTTTTAGCACAGCCAGAAAGTGACAGGACAAAGAAATGCTTTAAGTTAAAAGAGGGAAGTTTTAGATTAGATATTGGGAAGAAATTCTTCCCTATGAGGGTGATGAGGCCCTGGCACAGGTTGCCCAGAGAAGCTGTGGCTGCCCCATCACTGGAAGTGTGCAAGGCCAGGTTGGATGGGGCTTGGAGCAACCTGGGATAGTAGAAGGTGTCCCTGCCCATGGCTGGGGCTTGGAACGAGATGGTGCTTAAGGTCCATTCTATGATTCTATGATGCACACTGGTGGCCTGATTCTGACCTTATTTATCACTATTTGTTGATCTTTTTCCATTTCCTTCAAATCAGAGCTCTCTTCATCCCATGAAAAACCTGTCCCTTAACTCTCTGAGTCCTACTGGCATCACAGGCAATGCTACGTGCACCTGCAAATGAGCAGTGGGCAGCAAATCAGGGAGGAAATCAATCATTATCTGTGCAATGAGAAAGGGAGGCTTCAAAAGCAAGGGCAGACATAAAGGAGTTTATCAAAAATAACAGTTTTGGCATGATTATAAATAAGTAATCAACATAATCACAAGTAAAAGGGCAATTCAGGGGAAGCGCAATTCTCGTTCAGGGCAGACTGGCAGAAAGCCTGTGTGTGAGGGAAGACAATACTGACTTGAAACTGGCCTTTTCTTAAAGATTTATGGCATTCTTCATTCACTGGCTAAGCAACTTATGAGCTCTAATTGATAATTAATACATTAATTTTAAAGACCTAGTAATTATTGTTATTGTTATTAAGTGCTAACATTGCAAGTAATGTGGTCTAACTCCATTGTACCGGGCTCTGTACAAATGGATTAATTAACTCTCCTTGCTTTACTGTTAAATCATGATCACTCTGCTTATTGCATTCATCTGTTTGCTCTCATCTTGTACTTATACGCAAAGGCTCTTGGACAACATCCACCTTTTCTTCTTTAATTTGTATACAGAATCTAGCACAATGTGCACTCAGGCTGGAACCCTAAGTGCCAGTTCAGAAGAGATAATAAATGTTAATTTGCCTTTGGAAAACAGAGAAAATTGGCTGATAAAAATTGATCTTAGTGGAGCTTCTGATGGGGAAGATTTTTCTTTAGAGAGCTCATTGGATTGGATTTCTAATCCCCCCAGATTTCTGGAAATCCACAGATGTACTTAAATTGTTTATGCCTCTGACCATTGTTATTGGAAAACTCTTACAGACAATTTTTTTTTCCTCCCAGTGTCTTTGCACAATGAAGCTACGCAATGCAGCTGTACAGGAATGCACTCCTAAACATGCAGTTAGTCATAGCATTTGCATTTTGATAACTCCTCAGTTTGGAATAAAGAAGCAGAAGAAACCCCATATCTGGGTGAATCTTTTCTTCAGACTGGTTTCAAATAAATCAGTCAAAAGTTTGGCATTGCGTCATATTCCAGAAGGGAGAACTGAATTACTATGTGATAAATGTAGTTAAGGAAAGTAATTATTCTTCTTAAAGTAACATTATTACCTTTCTAACTTATGGAATTCATTTCCCTGGCTTCTATTTGACGTGTATTATCATTTAAAATAACTTGTACTTTCAATGTACAGCACTGCTTTTTGGCTTTAAATCCTTTTATCTTCTTCACTTTTCCACCACCACATTAAAAACTTCCAATTTCACCTCTTCTATTAGGAATTTTCTGCAGAACATGTACCCCTGAATAAAATCAAGTTTCTGTAGAATAATAATACAAAAAAAAATACTTCCATTGCCAACAGGCGAAAATTTAAGACATGGAGTCTGCTTTATTTCATCACAGCTATTTTCCTACCTTTTTTTTTTTTTTTTTTTTTTTTTAACAGGATAGCTTTAGAGAAAGAAAGAAGGAGACTGAGAAAGCCATCATTAGATAGATCTTCTGATCTTTATCTGCAGTAGCACAGCCAGAAGAGCTAATGCTATGATGATAGCTTTGAAATCTCTTAGGAATTGAATAAAGAGAAGTGATAGTGATGAACTCCCAGCTAATAAACACAGAGTGCTTATTTCTGCAGAATGATCAATTTCCAGATGTCCTGAGGCTTGTCTGATACAGTTGATTTACTCATTCTCCCTCACTTCACTAATAATGCTCAAGTCCTACATCAGATTAGAGAAGAGCCAGATTTCTTAAAGGGCCAGGATCAGGGCTGGCATGATGGCACATGAATGCTAGAAGACATACTAATCTCTTCTGCCTTCTCCTATAACCACCAAGCTGTCTTAAACAGCTGCCTTCCTTTGCTGAAATCATACACTTTATCTGCTTTGGGTTAGTACAGTAATACAGACAATTAATTTGTTATCTTGTTAGTGGAAATTTAATGCAATGATCTAAAAGAACTCTTACATATTGTGATAAACTTTAGTGCCTCCAAGGCACTTCTTCTCCATAGGACTCATTTCACATCCCATCCATTATGTAAATGAGATGTGGAAATAGTTTAGTTCCCCTAATGTATCTGTACACTGATGGATTGCACAAAGTCAGCCCTACTGAAACTAATGAGGTTAAATGCATCTTGCCATTCCTTTCTACTTGGGTGAATTTGTGTGCCTGAGTTCACAAAATGTGGTGTGAGTCTTCCTCTTCACTTCTTCATGAAGATAATTGTGTTTCCTGACAGGGAGTACAGTGGCAACTGCTGAATACCTGAAGCCTCACAAGACATCACTTGAGCAGAACATCTGTTGTTGCTCTGTACAGCTGTGGAGATGTCTGTAGAGACTTCAGATCCTCTTCCACTTTGGGGACAGGGGACCCAGAGCCATGTGGAGCACCACATGCAATGTTTGATAACTACATAGTTGTTAGCATTATCCATGGAAGGGTTAAACCCCAGGAGGAGTTAGGGTAGGCAAGCATTTTCTTGCTGATCATCCGGATGAGTCTCAAAACCCCATTGCCCAGCTACAAAATTATAGAACCACAGAATCATAGAATTAACTGGGTTGGAAGAGACCCCTGAGATCATCAAGTCCAACCCTTGATCCAACTCCACTGTGATTACTAGATCATGGCACTCAGTGCCACATCTAGCCTCATCTTATAAGTAAGTAAAGTAATGGCCAGTCTTCGCGAACGAAGATCTGGGGAAGGTCTTTACACCTTCAAGCCTGCGCATTGGATTTTTTAG
>JAWMRA010000090.1:66278459-66307626 GCA_035584735.1 Pseudotriccus pelzelni | reverse complement strand
TCATAGCAGGGGGATGCTGACACAGGATGGTAGCAGAGGGACTGGGGAATAAGTGAGGAATCTGATCCACAGAGGAGGACAACGCTGTGGACTTCAAGATCTCTGAAGTCCATTCTGCATCGTGACAGGAACAGCCATTAGTAATTCTTTTAATAACTTAATCCTCAAGTACATCACACAAAGTGTAGTGCAAAGAAGGAAAAGGGAAGGCATTTACCCTTCTCATACAGAGCACTTTGAACCTGTACCTGTATAAACCCTATTATTATCACTGCTTACCTAGCAGACTACTAAAGGTGTCTTGGTTGTTACCTATTTTTCTACATCAGAACATCTACCTCAACAGTTTTGCTTTGTAAAAAAAATATTGACAAAAAAGAAACCCAACATGAAACACAGGGTATAAGTCCTTGCTTGTGTTGACAGGGAGGAATTCAGGGTAGGTAAGTAAATGCTGTCAAAATATTGACCCATCTGATTTCTGGAATGTGTTTAGTAAAGACATTTTTCATGATGGCATGGTACCTCTAGTGTCCACTAGAGCCTTGACTAGGTTTCTACTGACTGCAGTGTGCTTTGGATTGGGCCAAATACAAAAATGAGATAAAATAAAATAAAATAAACATTTACTTTGTCAACGTGAGGAATGCATGTTTAGTTGAATGATTTCCATTAAATGGAAGGAGAGTTGTGAAGCTAAATCTCCGAGCCCGACCTCAAAATTTTGGCCAGACAAACTTATTTATAAAGGGCTAAGCAGGACTCCAGCAAGTGCAGTTTAAATGCAAAAGCATGGGTCTTGAAATGCAGTGCCAGCCCTCTGCTAATTCCCTCTTCCCTCATCACATATATTTTCCTTTAAGGAAAAACAAGGAGCTCTCAGACCACTTGTGTGGCACGTAATTTGCCGCCTGCAAATAGAAACAGGCATGTGGCAGGCCTCCGAAAAATGCAGTTTGTAACTGTAACACCAACTGACCCTCAACTGTGGCAGCACTTTGTGGCCTCCACATGCAAACAATCATCTATTGATTCCCAAGGCATCCAGCTTCAAACCCGCTCTTGTTTTCCAAGAGACCTCCAGTCGCAGGAAAAGACACTGTCCCCGCTAATTCCCCCTGCCCGGGGGCTGCTCGGTGTTTCTGCTGCTCGCTTGAAGTGTTATCAAAATAATGACGGCTTGCAAAGCAGAATTATTGAATGTTAGTTTTGCACTGTTTCGGAGTGGAAGCAATGAACCCTCAGACTCACAAATGGGCTTTTATTACTGCCCTTTTGGCACATCTGCCAGAGAGAATATTGAGGAATGTGATATGGGAAATACACGGCACCAGGAGAGGAGGGATGGAGTAGATCAACCACCACCGCAGTGTTTCCCAGGGAAAATTTCAGTGGCTTAAAGGCCATTGAGGTTAAAAACTGCTCAAACCTCTGTGTTCTCTATAAGCACACTACTATATGTTTGCCACAAGCAAATGCACTTTATGGGTGCATTTGGAGCGATCTTACAAAGTGAGCCTGGAAAAGGAAATGTTCCTGAACCTTATTTTAGGTCTTCATCACCACAGCAAAAATCTCATTGCATGTCTCAATCAAAGTTTGAAATATTCGGGTCACTTCACTATATCAGTAATTTGTGGGTGTGAGGTATAAAAGAGTTGGGCAGCACACACCACACCTCTACACCAGGAGTTTGGGATGGTCTGTGATCATAGTACAGAATCATAGAATCATTAAGGTTGGAAAAGCCCTTTGAAGTCATCTATTCCAGCCATTAAACCAGCACTGCCAAGCCCCATCTCTAAATCAAGACGTTGGCTTGGAGAAGGTGGCATAGGCTATGATGGGAAGAGATAAAGCTGGTGACTGAAATCCCTCCCAGCCATAGCAGCAACTTGTCTAGTCTAAGCAAAAAGGATTTGTGGTTTTGCTGGTACATTTGGTAGATTAATATCAACTAACTGAAAGTGCCTCACGGGTATGGTCAGAGCTGGTGACTCAGTTTGGAGATCTGTATCTGAGGATGGAGATTCCATTGACTCGTCTCCATGGACCGCAATTACTGACCTATCCACTTGTCATTACCCTCTCTAATCACAAAGGAAAAAAAATGTCCTTAATCTCTACTACTGAATGAGGTCTTGATGGAAAATGGTGCGTTACTGCTACAGTGAGTCATTCCTGCAACCCAGAACACTGACTTGGCACTGCCTCTGGGGAGGACACAGGTTCCACTGAATCTCTGTCAACTCAAGGCACAACCTTCACTCCCTCACAGTATTTTTTCCAGGTAATCATGTGGCTTCATTTTACTTAGTATGTAATAAATTAAACACACAGTAAAAAAAAAAAAACACCTGGATTTGTGCAGAAGAGTAAATAGTTGAGCCCTGAAGGAGGGCAAGTCATGGGCTAGGGAAATATGAATTTGCTGCTTGGGGATCTGAGCTTCCTAACTGTTAAACATCTCCCAGTAGATCCAATAAATTTTTTGGTAGAAAATGGCTGCCCTTACTTTCACCTGGAAGAGGCATACAATAAACTCACAAGAACAACAAATAACACAGTCTAAAGCAGAGGAGCTGTGGCTACATAGAAAGGAAGAGCCATGAGGGAATTTCCTTCTTTGTTTGTCTAAAAATTGCTGTATTAAAAAGCAACTGAACAAAGATTGCAAGGGAAGCCTGCATGGTAATCTGAGCATCCTATTCTGACCAGCGTGCAGCAAGACTGTGGAGAGAAGCCACACAGACAAATGCTGCCAGCTACTGCAGCCATAACAGCTTGTAATTTTACTGCAATACATTTTTCTTAAAAGTGGAAATTTCATGAAATGAGTGATGAGTGGATGTCAAATGACTTAAAGAAAAAAAACAGCCCCAAAACAGAAAGAATTTCTTGTGATGGGGAAGTGAAACAACTTACTGCTCCCTGCAAATACATGAAATAACAAGTTGAACAAAATGGAAACTGCCTACTTCATATTTGTAAATACTGAGAAAAACTGAGTCATTCACCAAATCGCTGGTGCCTGAGAGTGTTATAAGCTTTTACAGTGTTACAGCACTGTTAGAACATTGGGATCATGTTTTCAGATGATAAATCAAAAGAAGGAGGAGAACCTCAGTGTAGCGCTTTACTGGGAAGCTGCATAAGGAATCATCTGCTATAGGTTTCTGTTTATGGGGTTCTGGCAGGCCCTATGTTTGGGGTTACAGCGAAGGTGCAAATGCACTGATTTTTGAGCTCAGCAACTCAAATAATGGACTTTCACAGATTTTGAGTTGTTTGAGTGAGGCTGGTCTTCTCCAGCGTGACCGATATAATACACCTTGAACTAAAACATGGTTAAAAAACTCTTAGGTGAACACCTTATTACTTTCCCATAATGACTCCCCAGGGTCTGTCCTTATCCTCCAGCCTGGATTTTGTTTCTTAGAGTAAAATCACTCTCCAGGACTGACCTGGTCTTCATTCGTCTCCAAGGGGAGCAATTATTGAGACTTTCAGTTCATTTCCCACATTTCAAATCACTTTGCTCTTTTGCCCTATAGAAAATGAGGTAGCAAAGCGAGGCTGTGACCAGTGTTACACATTGCTAAGGATAAACCAGCTTCCAGTCTGCAGAAAAGTTGCTTTCCTCTAAGAACATCTTTCTCACTCCTTATCATTCCTGTTACCATTAACTGACTTGTGTAGAAGGGTTACTATGCCAAACCCCTGACACTGGATCTCTGCTCAAGATGCAGCTTTTGATGGGGGAATGTCTATGTAATTGGTTGTTGTAGTAATCCTACAGCACTTTTTTATTCCTGGAAGAATCTCGTCTTATTCCAGAAGCCAACCCAGAACAATTTGTATAGTTTGTTTATTCTCAAAGCCCAACTTTCAGAGGGGAAGGATGATGAAACTATTGCAACACAGATTCCCCAAAGAACTTGGATTACAGAAATTGAAATGCAAAATAGCATATATGTATGTACACACATTTAGACTTAGAATCATTTATATCTTTAACAGTCATTATGAAAATTTAGTAATACTTTATTTACTTTGACTCCACAGACCATGGTAAGTGGGAGGAAAAAACAAGTTATGTCTGAACATTAATATCTGTGTTTCCAACTCAAAGTTTATTTTTCCTGCTTGGGGTAATATTTGTCATTACTTAAAACCTGAACCATAACAAGGCATATATTGATCTTCCAGTACGTTTTTCCTTCAGTGATCCTTCCATACTCTCTTCTTTTCCTTAACTGTTTCCCAAATTCCTAAACTGGATGACATCAGTTCAGCAATAGAAGTCCTGAGTCTTTTGGAGAGCAAAGTGACTTAGCACAAAAATTGGAGAGGGAAGAAGACAAAAAGCCACAGCTGAATGTCCAGGGATCCTGTGGTTATGACTTGCCTGCCTACTAAACATGCTGTTCCTCATTTTCTGGTGTGTTCCTTGAAAGCACGTCTGCCTGCGTTGGTGGGTCTCGACAGTCCAAGTTTAGGTCAGATATATTAGAAATGGAAAAGCCATATTAGCTCAGCTAGCCCATCCTTCCAGCTGTCCCAGAATAGGTCAATTCATTCATCCTTAAATGATTGGGCTTTCCCAGCTTCCCTGGGGGACACTATTTCAAAGTTTGATAGGTTTTCCTTCTACTAGTCTCTGCTGATGTTAGATTAATTTAGTTTTGGATACTGAAGGGGAGGGCTTAAAAACTGTCTTCTGATGTGGGAAAGACAGTGCTTAATTTGAAAGAAGAGATTTTCTCAAGCTGCCAAGCATCTGCAGAAAAGGGCTTTTAAAGGACCCTCAACTGGGCGAGTGAGGCACCAGTCACTTTTGAAAGGTTTTGTATTCATATGTCTACAGATGGACATACATATGTAAATATACAGATATCTTTCTATGATATAAAAATCAAGAGTTACTGAAACCTGGTGTCAGATCAGAGCTTGTGCTGAAATGTTTGTCTGAAGTGTTTCTGAGGGGGTCATCTCACTGGTCCTTCTGCCACGGGCTTGTCACTGCCTACAGGGACAGATGAACAAGTCCCCTAAGTAGAACTGAACATGACACTTTGCTGTAAGTAAATATGTTACATAACCTCTTTTATGCTCTTTAACATCATACAGCAATGCTTAGCTGTAAAAAGAGCTCTTCACAGCTATGATGAGCACCCTTCCAGGCTGTCCATACGTGTTGACCTAGATTATCTTAGTCTTGCCTATACACCACAATAAGAGCTTTAATTATAATGGTACAAAGTCCTCCTCAGGCTGTGTGGTGCTTGCTGCAATGAAAGCAGATATTGAAGAAACAGGAGGAATGGTCTGGCTCTGGCACTGCCCCGTGCAGAGCGACAGCCTTTTAGGAAGGTTTGTGCCGAAACCAGTTTAGCAATATTGCCGCTTAGCCCACATTACCACTGTTGTTTTTCTTTCTCTGCAGGAACTGGTGTTCTTACTCCCCTGTCCTGGCTCCAGTATGCATTACTCACTGACCTCTATTCAGTCTCTGTGGCTCTCTTCAACAGCTCTGCTGGCTTTAGGAATTAGGGCTCTAATTTCCCTTACTGGCCTTGATAAAGGAACAGGCAGTAGCTCAGCTCCATTTTTTATCTGGCCTTGATCTTATGTGTTACCTTCTCTCCAGAAATTTCCCACTTGCTACTTGCCTACTAACTGGCTAATTTATGCTGGGGACATAGCAAAAATTAAAAGTTAAAAAAAATCTTTTGCCCTCAAACAAATATTATCTTCCTTTGATGGAGGCAGGGATAGATGAAAGTGTTTGGACATAAATACAATGCCGTGAAGTTTTTAAATTAAGACACCAAGGCTGCATGTAGGCTGAGATGGAAGGAGGATTAGAGAGACAACACATGCACAGCATCCTGACATATTTCACAGGACTGAGGGTCAGAGTCCGTGATTCATCCACCACAGCATGGCTAAAGGATCTGCCAGCTGACCTGGTCAAGAAACATTTGCCAAGGGCAATGTGTGCATGTTGGAGGTGGCCACATTGGCACTGTGACGATGGCACCTGTTCAAAAGAGGCCCTGAGTTGTCAGGGCTAAGGACAGCTACAGCACCTTCCCTCTGACAAAGTGAAGGGCTCTTCTCTGACAAACTAATGAGAAGAAAAAAACATAAAAACATTCCTGAAGACGTTGGTGAGGTTTTCTTGTTAGTCTTTCTGTCTTTAAGAGTTTGGGAAAGAGTTTTCTTTAAGGTTTTGAGAAAGATCAAACAGGCATGCATGCATGCATTGGAAAACATAAGAGAAACATTGTCCTTGACCCTTGTGCAACAGGGAAAAAAACAGGTTTTAAGGAGCAAATTAAGTGCATTTGTATCCTTTTACCCATTAGAGATTCACTGAAGGTGGAGTGAGAAAAAGCATTCACTGCCCTGCAAAGGGTCAAAGAGAGAGGGCAAACAACAACTCCCTCCAAATGAGCAGGTTTTCAGCACCTGGGGTTGTGGAGCACTGCAGCTTCTTCCTGACTTCTAGTAAACAGAAATAGTGCTCCATAGAGCTGACAGTAATGTGACACAGCCTGTGGCTGGGATATTGTTGGGATTTAAATACATCAAAAAGGGGCTGCCATGACCGCAGTGAACAGACAATGGGATGGATGTGGATGTGAGAGCAAACAGGTAGGTGAATGGGCAGGGAGACAGAGCAACAAATAGCATCCTTTAATCCCAGACTAGAAATGAAAAGCCACAAGGGTGGCTTTGCCCTCACTTTGAGCTCTTCACTCCTCCTCAAATTCATCCTGGGGAAGTCATCAGATTTCCCATTTCCCACCACCAATACAGAGGAGAACTGCAATGACGAGAGCTCAGGCAATTGGCAATGTTGTTCTCTAGAAACCATAAAAAGCTGAAGCCTTTTTTTTTTTTTTTCCCCAACCATATGATTTCTGCTGATGGGAGACCTACAAAGAAGCAGGCCAGCACCAGAAGAGTGCCTGAGGCTGCTGCAGATGGCCAGGTCCCTCAGGATCTCAAAACCAGCCCAACAAACAGGCCGCAGCACTCCAAAAAAGTTCACAGCGTCTGCATATCCTGAGCCACGCTGGTCTTAATACCAATCCCTCCTCATCAGAAATGCCCTCAGCACCCCGGGAGCAGCTTAAAACCAACCATATGCAGCTCTCTGTGTGATCTCTCCACAAACAAGTGTTAATATTATGCTAAGACCCCATGTGTTCAGCAGACTCCCTGTTCCTACGGATGAACCAAACTCAAAGCTGTTAATTTTACAGATGCTGCTAAACCAGAACCTGAGTTATGAGAATCTCTAAACGTTAGCACAGCTGTATGCTTTTGCCCAGTCTTTGCAAATATCCCTTCTCTTTTTACTGGACTAGTAGGGGGTTCAGAGCCCAAACTCAAGTCAGGGATCTCAGTAGGATGCCAACTATTTTGTGTATAAAGGACTTAAATGATACAATATGGATTCTTGGTGGGTTTTTTTTTTCCTTTCACATAATTTCTTTCCAGCCTATATCCTCTGGTCTGAGTGGCACACAGACTTTTCCAGGCACTTTTGCTCTCACTTTAGCATTTACTTACATGTGTTTAGAATATACTGATAGCTTTTGAGACAAAAAGTGTAACCAAAGCCAACCATAAGCCATAGTAGCAAAAATTAAGTGTCTTTAGCTTAAATATTTGCTTCCCCAGAAAAGCTGGGAGAAACAGCTCTTGCACTTTCAAGTCACTGATGGGGAATTGCCACCTACTAAAGCACAGGGAAAGAGTCATAACATATCTAATATATTATTCCCAGTCCAGCACGATATGGTTAATTAGTTGGAACATAAACAGCTGAAGTTAAAATGCCAGAGACAGACTTTGACTGCATAGATGTGAGTTAAACCACATTGCCATGTTTCAAAGGGCTTTGAAGAAATAAGGATTGAAGTAACACAAACACTTTGTTGTCCTACAGAGGAAGGGAGGGTGAAGAAAATGACCTGAGATTAAAACCTTGCAGCTGACTTGTTTTCAGATTTTTTAACATATCAGGAAACCTCCTGATTTTGATAAAGTTTTGCTGATTAAAGGATCAACAGACACATCAAAAGTGCAAGCCACCAGTTTATTCAACAGAAGCTGGGTTCATCCAAACCCTGGTTTCAAAGCTAAGCTGCCCTCCCTCTGCTTAGCAGCAAGCAGAGATTCCTTTTTATTGAGAGACTAACACAACTTTATGATAGCACTAAACAGATACAACTGTCTCCTTATCTTATAGAAGAAAAGGTGCCTGCTGAAATAACTGCATTATTGGATAGCTCCTGTGTTCCCACAGTGCAGTAAACTCAAAGTTCAGATCAGTGCCATGCTGATAATGAGTCAATAGTACCCATATATGAGCACAGATAATCGGGAGAGCAGGTAGGCAGATAACGCTAAAGTTTTATGGCCCACTCCATTCAGATGTAGGGAAACCGTAATGATTACAAAGAACCACATTAACGGCTAAAGGGAAGAATAGGAAGGCTCTGGCTGCTCCAGGGGTTTTGCTGAAGCTCTGGAGTAACCCTGCTCCTGGAGCAAATCACTGCCCTTGTGCCTCAGTCTCCCTCCTGCAGCAGGGTGTGCCAAGGACAATGCTTTAGTGATGCTTTATTGCTCCTCCTGAAACATAGTTCTCCAGGAGAACCATGAGGAAGGGTTAAGAAAGCTGTGTTGATGCAGGGATGCTGATCCCACCCCTCAGATGCTGAGTGGGAGTTGGTGCTCCCAAACTGGCTGGTTCCTCTCTGTTGCCTGATTGCATGCAGAGAAAAGCATGTCTGAGATGTGACCCTCCTACACTCATTAGCCAAGAGAAAATGGGGAGCAAAACCAGCCTTCTGGACTCTAATCCTTCCTCCAACTCCTTTGTCCATTTCAAAGCCTCTTTGGCACCCACACTGTCAGCTCACGCTCCCCTATGAGTGCAGGGGAAGCTCACTGTCCGTGAGCTTTACCCAGAAAAATGTGAAATGTGAGTTTAAGCCATCCTCACTCTCTGGGGGATCCAAACCTGCCACCTCCCAGGATAGTCCCAGAGCACTGCCAGCACTCAGAGGCAGTTAGAGGGGAACCAGCTCAGCTCTAAAAGCCGTAGTGTCGTGGCAAGCATCCTGCCAACACAGCTCATTCATCACCCAGGCAGGACACACCTGACTTGAAAACACTCCTCGATGCCTGCTTTCCAGTGACCAGAATGTGACTCATCAGACTAAACACGGTTGTCTACAAGCAGAAACACTGATTTCTGAGCAAGTCCTTTATCAGTAGCAGGAGCTAGGCATCGAATCATAGAATGGTCTGGGTCAGAAGGCACCTCAAAGATCTTCTAGTTCCACCCCCTTGCCACAGCAGAGTTGAAGGGGCAACTCAGCCCAATCTAAAGTATATGCTTTCGGATGAACGATGTCACTGCCTGTATTGACCAAGCTGCACTGACTCCTTCCTCATCCTCCTTTCTCATTCCATGCTGAGCTGACTGTGTCAGTGTCTCTGGGTTTGAGTACACTTGCACAATGCTGCATTTTAGGTTCTGCAGTCCTTCACTCGCCTGTGGCGTCAGCAGAAATACGTAATGCAAATGAACTATCCAGAATGCTACAGCCCTTCACCTGAAACACAACCCTGTGAAATGGTTCCATCCATGGCCAGCTACAAATTTGCAGCACTCAAGGGAGGGGGACACTGTCTCTGTTAACCTCTTCCCTGCGCCTGTTGAGTGTGCTGTATTTGCCTCACAATCCCTGTACGAAGTAGGAAGGACAGCAAGCCTTGGGATATGCCACAGCAGCCTGAAAAAATGTCTTTCTTCTTTAAACATGCTCGGTACAGAATGAGGGTCTGATTCTCATCTCCACCACGGCAGCACAGAGTAACATCCTTGCAATTGGGAGGATGAGATGAAATAAAACAAGCCTGGGAGACAGGGGTTGACTGCTTGATTGATTTATGGCATCAAAATTTAAGCCTTCAAAGCTTTTCCCTTAATTTTTTATTTTACCTGCTAAAGGGTAGTTACTCCAGTCTAAAATAATCATAATCATGCTAAAAGGAGCGAAGCTGCTTCTCTCCTAAAAGAGATGGGTTTTTTTTGGAGGCCTCTCCTATAGCAGGAGGATTGAAGCGAGGCAGATAAAAGCTGGAGGCTGCAAATAGAAAGGGTAAAGCCACCCACACATTGTAATAACAACCAGTATTTTAAATCTGGCACTACCTTTGGAAACATTTACGATCTTAAAACATAATTATAAAGATACGGGGGCTGAGGGGGGTGGTGGGAAGAAAGACACACACTGAAAAGAAGAAAAGTGATTGAAACAACTGTTTAATTTCTTGCTGTCATTAATACCAGAGTATTAAATAAAATCTCGCAGATGAATAAAATGACTCTGCTGAGACAAAAACAAAATTCCATTGGACTGGGCCTGGTTTTTGCAAATAGCAATATGTGTATGCAAAGGAATTCCTTGTCCCTGAAAATGTTTACAACTCAGAAATAATTGAAATCAGAAGCCAATCCTTTCCATGAAAAAAAAAAAAATTTCCTGCAATTTTTTTCTTTCCTTCTCTTTCTCCTTTGCTGCCTCTCCATTTCTGGAGGTAAGACTCACTGTAATTTTAACCCTTTCCACCTCAGATCAAGGTAAAAATCAGAACTGGCTTAGTGATGTGCCAGGTTTCCCTTCATTGAGTTCAACAACAACAAACCCCTTTGCCTAGGCAATTACAGAAGACAAGTGTGGCAATTCACTTTATTTTTGCTATTTTGTGTTTTCCAGACAAAGGCTGAAAAACAATTTTAAGGATTTTAGTGAACCAAACCTCAAATGGCCTCTGAAAGAGGTAAAAGTATCAGCATTCCCTACTTTTTTAAGCACTTTACAGATCATAATTAGAAATTACTGAAAAGGTGCATAGAAAAACAATCTTGTTAGTAGAAACAAAGCATCCTGGTGTCTCCTCTTTTGCATGTAGAGGATTGCATAGTCCAAAGTCCCCCATTTCCCTTTTCCCTTCCTTTATGTGCACCATTAGCTAAGCCTATCTCCAAGGATTAAAATGTTTTTTTGGTTCCCTAATTTTTTGGTCTTCAGACTCCCAGCAGGACGTGGATAGAGTACCAAAACGGCTGGGCACCTTCTACTGTGTCTCCAAGGGATTTAATAGAGATCTCCCCAGTCAACTCTTACTAAGGTCCATAGTTCTGGTTTAAACACACCAAAACTGGACAGTCTCACTTGTGCATTCTTGTGTTGCTCAGAAACAAACTATTTATATGCTGTGAACACAACAGGCATTTCGTCTTTTGATAGTTTCCTATTTCTTTTACACCTTCTCAGACATATATGTTTTCTATTGGAAAAAGTAAATTAAGCTTCAATTTTATTTTAATTTTTTAAAAATTTGTAATTGGAATGGATCATATTTTCAGATAAAGAAGCCTAATATGTAAAATGGTACTTCTGACCAGCAGCAAGCTCTAGGAGGTTTCCTGAAGGACCAGCTGCTCCAGTTACTCAACTGTTTTGATATATTCCTAAGAGAATCATTGCCTGTTTTCTTTTTTTTAAAGGCATGCCACAGGAAATAGAGCAGTATATGTAAATTTTGGTGAAAGCAGAAGCTTTCAGTCTGCACAGTGGGGAGAGACTGTTGTAGCCACTTAACATAAATTCCCAGGGTGCTTGAAAGTGAAAAGCAAACATGGGCAGTTGGAGATATTTTACTCTGTTTCTGCCTCAAAAACACCTGAAAGGGTAACATCAACTGTGCTCCCTTTGCGTCTTGGAGGATGGTGTTAGGAGAAAGTAAGTTGTCAAAGCAAGCCTTGGAGACATCTCCCATCACGCTTCTGCTCTGACACCCAGGAAATCATCAAAGGTTTTTACTAATAATAGAATCAGAGAATCATTCAGCTTGAAAAAGACCCATCATCGCCAAGCCCACCACTAAACCATGTCTCCAGGAGACACATCTACATATCTTTTGAATGCTTCCAGGGGTTTGTGACTCCACCAATTCCCAGGGCAGCGTGTTCCACTGCCTGACCACCCTTCCCGGGAAGAAATTTTACCTAATATCCAATCTACACCTCCCCTGTGCAACTGGAGGCTTTGACTTCTCAGAAGAAGTCATCCTACTCACTTATCAGGTCAGAGAAATGCATCAGTGCTCACATCCTACTTGGTTTTCACAAAGAACAGGGCACAGGGATGTTGACAACACTGGATTTGACTTCATGAATTGACCAGTTTAGTGCTCTAGATACGATGATTTAAGGACTAAGTTGTCCAAATGAATTACTACATCTTTCATCACTGGTAGAGAATAACTTCGTTAACAGAGTGGATGTTTAGATGCTCTGATGTGTCCACACTAAAAGCTTGCAGTCTGTATACATCCTGTCTGTTGGTCATCTCATCCACTGCATCGTGATAACTGATAAAACGAATATGTTTTATCTCTCCTTGAAAGTATCTCTATTTGGTGATCATCAAATTTCAAGAGGAGGTATTTCATATATTCTCAGTAATTCTGGATCACACACTTTTTCAGAGTTTTGTGATTCAGATGTGGCCTCTTTTTTTTTTTCATCTGAGAAGACTGCAGTGATTGTTTGTGGTCTTTTTCTCAATACTCACTTAAACACTACTTCAAATTATAGTAGTCACTCAATGAAAACAATTTGTTTGGAAAAGTATTTATCCAAAAATTTTCCAAAAATCCTCCTGATTTATGCAAGGACATTCTTTGCTTTGTCTATAATAGGTTCTATTTTTCATTTCCATTTACCATTGAACCCTGAACCTCAACTGGCCTGGTTGCAGACTGCCCAGGTATGCACAGGCAGCAAGAAAGCATTTAATAAGGATGATTGTCCTTGCCTGTGCATGGCCTTTGGGCCAGACTCACAGCCTTAAGAAGCGCTGGTCAGGGATAGTGGTGGGGTTAGAGATTGGTGACAATCTACATACACACAGCAGAAAATCCAGAGGATCTGACAGCTACAAAATATCCAGGATGTCAGTCACTGCACCCCTTTTAGGGTATTTTAATTAATTAGTAAATTAATTAGTGATCACAAAGCAATGTTAGCTGGAAAGGGATATCCTGTAAGCACAAACTAGACTGTGATTTGTTCCAATTCAGTTTGGTTTTAGGGCATGTGAGATTTTCCAATAAGATCAGGTCATGCGTGTCTTTGTCCATGAAGATGGAGAGTGGCAGCCCAGCAGCCAAGCAGCAATCTCTTGTTAAGATCAGCGTGTGGCTCTGTCTCACAAGATTGTACTGAAAACCACTTAAGGTGAGATGAATTTGTTGCGAGAAGACACAAAACTATAGGTCCTTGGATTTCTTTCGCTCACCTTGAACTGCAGTCAACACTCACCGACTGCCTACCTTTAAATTACTACATGCAACCTAATGGAGACAGCAGACACCATCATATATGGTTTTAGCATCATTAAACATCATATAGCAATTTCAGTCTGCTGAATAGGCCTGGGAACCCCAAAGGTGCTGGCACATAGGTTGGTGCCCACTTCTGAAAGCGAAATTGTGCTAATGACACCCAAAACAGCAATGGAAAGTGTATGCTGTTGTACGACACAGTCACCAACAGACAGGAATGACCTGTAATGGTTGTATATTCCAGTGCCTGCATTTCCCCAGGTGCTTCCTCCAAATAACAACAGGCATTAAGAGAGAGTCAAAATGGGCTGAATTGCAAAAATACCATATTTAGCATACAGTAGTGTTTGCTGCTGAGCGGGCTCTTATTGCCTCCAAAACGTGGTGCTAATTAACGTGAACCAAGTTACAATATGTGCTAAGGATTCCAGCTTTGTTACTTATTTAATGAGCTTTGTGGGATTTGAACATGAGGCTCAAAGTAGCAGGGGAAACCTCATAATTAGTTTCAATTAGAAGAAGTTCCTGTGCATTACAACTATTTGATAAACTGCAGAGGGAAAAAGAACTACTGAACAGATACAAATCACTAGTGTTATTTCATTTGTTATTATACTTATTTTCTTCTTAATTAGTGCTGATTGGCTTATGATCCTAATTAATGCAAAGGAATTTGGAATGGTATACAATGGTATGACTTAGAAGATGCCAGAGTGTACAACTGCAAAATTATTGCTAATTGTTATTTACACTAGGACAGGAAGACTAAGCAATGTGCTGCCTAATTAGCATTAAAGATACGGTTTCCATTTCCAAATTAAATGAAGGCAAATGGGATAAAATCATTATGGCTACCACAAAAATCCTCATCCTTCTCTCTAAAAGTCAATGGTTGTGTTGCCAACAATCCTTTTTTTTTTTTTTTTTTGTTAAAGGCAACCTAAATTAGCCAAGAAATAAAAGACCTTCACGAAAATGTAGACCCTTAATCCAAAGTGGACACTGTTAAAACCTTTTCAGCTGCCACTTCAAAATCTTTAATGCTGTATCCATTACAAGGATATATTACAGCCAGCAAGCACTTTGCCAGTCTTAATTAGGGAAGGCTGCAATGATTTTAGCAGCCAGTACAGGTGTGCCCAACCTACAGAACTGCTCTGCTTCGGTGGCTACAAAGAGCTGGTGTCTTCAGTTACTCTCTCCAGACCTACATAGGAAAATGCCCAACCTTGAAACACCAGAAAACTTGGACAAAATTCCAGCTGGTTTTGGCCACTGACTGACTATCTGGCCTGTGGATTGACTTCACCTCTGGTTCATCCTCCTCGTGGACAATGCAAATCGTTTTGGTCAGTCCATTGGCACTGGTAAAGCCCTCACTGACATAGATTTACATACCCATTGCCCCAGGTATCCACAAGAACTACTGAATGCTTTGAATACATAAAATGCTGTGTCAGTGTTATGGTAATTATCTCCCTTTTTTTATTTTTAATCACTCAACATTGGAAACAAGATAAAAAAAGTCTTAACATTACGGTTTATGGAAAACTTGTTATGTGAGAAAGGAAAAGCCCAAGGCATTTTAAAGAAAGCTCCAATTCCTATTCCTCTCTGTATATCAGTTTTGACGGGTCTCAAACAACATAATGTGCAGTGGCTGTCGCAGGACTTCTGTTTGCTCTGTGATTTCTGCAGAAACAGACATTTTCTTCTTAATGCTTTTTTTCTGTTTGTTTCTTTTCCTGCTCCCCTGTACCTCAGTGCTGGGGGAATAGCCAGGATGATCTAATAGGTCTTTTTTATCTTTAATTTCCATGATTTGATGAAAAACTATATTCTGCCCCATTCTCAGCCCCATTTACAAACATTTTTCTTGGCCACTAGTCTGTATTCAAGGATGTCATTCACTTCTCAGGGTTTTCAAAGGTTACATTTTATACATAGGCATGCATATATCTGATCCACAGTACCTCCATGTCAACTTTCTATTTTTGAAACATAATTTGAATTAAAAAAAAAAAAAGAAAACCAAACAAACACACAAAAAATCACCTACCCAAAATACCTTAAAGTCATGGGGAATGTAGACATTGCATGTTTTCTGACCAAATACTTGTATACACATACACATCTATGTTATAAACATACCACTGTATATAACAGGACATTGCCAGTGCTTGTCTGAGTTGTCTTGTTCCAGTTTGCTTCAGGGCTCAGAGAGTTTGTGCTTTGCTGCCAGCAAGGGGCCTTTCATTTACCAGATCAATGCAGATAGCACAGCACAGGCCTGCAGTGTTGCTGAATGAAGATGCAGGCTTGTACATGAAAAATAAACAGTTTTCCTGGAGAAAAATGATCAGTGGAATCTGAGCAGCAGACATTTCTGTGACCAGCCTGCACTGAAGGCTCCAATCCAGCAGCACAGATCAAGTTCACTTGGACATCGTTCTTACTTACGTGAAGTCCCTTTATAAATCATAAAAGAGGCATTTTTCCCTATTAGGGTTTTAGACTGACAAACCTATCAAAGTGGGGCTTGCTGGAAATGGGAACTGAAGCTGCAGCCTTTCCTGATGGAGCTCACATGCCTGAAGCTCTGTGCTTAAGTTGCTTGTTGAAACCTGAAGGCATTTAAAAGGCTTTGTTTTTGTCGTGAGTGCTGCTCACAGCACCCCATGCTGCCTGCCCAAGCGTGGCTCCTTCCCTCTGTGTGGCCAGCTCCACTCTTCCTCCTGAGCCCCCTCAGCCCCCTTTTATGCCTGGCATAGCCTCTGGGTGCCACCTCAGACACAGCCGCTGTGGTGGTTGGTGACACCATGTCGCGGAGGACCCGTTCAGAAACACGTCGGCCCTACTTGCTGCTGTGCCTTTCCCTGGACCACCATCCCCCACTGCAACCATCTTTTCGCCGGATGAACCATTCTAACATACTGCAGAACTACAACCATGTTGGGATGTCATGTTCCTGGCAGTGCTCAAGGCAAAGGCTGGATCTTGGCTCTGAGCAACCTGGTCTAGTGGGACATGTCCTCTTCTCTCTGGTGACCAGTGACAGGACCTGAGAAAATAGCTTGAGCTGTGTCAGGGGAGGTTTAAGTTGGATATTAGGGAAAGGTTCTTGCCCCCGAGAGTGGTTGGGCACTGGAATAGGATCCCCAGGGCAGTGGCGGCAGCACCAAGCCTGACAGTTCAAGGAGTGTTTAAATAACACGTGGATTCTTGTGGTGTCCTGTGCAGGGCAGCAGTTGGACATTTATGATCCGTGTGGGTCCCTTCCAACTCAGGGTATCCTACGATTCTAGGATCATGTGTTGAAGACCGACTGGCCAGCTTGGCTCAGCTCCAGCCCAACACGACAACAAGCTGGCCAAGGGGGAATAGCTCTGGGGCCATGCCAGGGCCCCAGGTGAAGCAAGGTGTCCCCACCAACGTGGCTTTCAGCACAGGCGCCTGGTACGGGGGCCTCCAGTGCGGGCTGTGCCTCCGCACAGCCCCACGCTCTGTCTCCTTGAGGAGGACGTGGCAGAGGCACAACAGGAGGCAAAGAAGGGCTCCATGCATCGCCAGTGTCACAGGTGAGATCCAGGCAGACTTTCAATTCCTATTAAATTGTCATCTTGTCCTGGCTACTGAATGTTGTTTTGGTTGTTTGTTTTTTTTTTCTCTCTCAGTGGATTGTGCCAAGTTAGAAGCTTTTTATTGTCTGGTTTAAAGCACAGTCTGGCTGTCAGTGAAATTAATGGCTGTTGCATTATTCATTTCACTTGAATAGCAGGAACAGGTCTCTGTATTTACCCAGGACCTGGTACTAGCACCTACCACAGGAGCATCTGAGAGGCACTAACATCCTATACTTGTTATCTTTGGTTCAGTCAGCTGACTGACATTCAGGAGTAGAAAAGAAAAAAACTATATTCTTCATTTATAGGCTTGAGGGAAGGAAAAAAGGCTTTGGGAACAATGTGGATTAAAGGAGACATTCAAATTTGGAGGACATTTCCTGAGCATTATAAGAAATTTATATAAGGTCACATTCAAGAACTCCTTGAATATCTATCTTTCAAATCACTTGTACCTCTCCAATGACAGACTGACAACATTAATAAAAATCAGAGGCTGTGAACTAAAATCAGAGCCTGCCTCAAACTTACAAATTTTCAATTCACAGAGCACTGAATGCAGACAGCTCACTGGACTTAATGCCTTAAGCTAAAAATCAACCTCACATTCCCCCTTCCAGGCTGCTGAAGTTATCATAAAGCTGTTCCCAACCAATAGCTACAAAGCAGCCACTGTAAAATGAGAATATTGCCATTTCTGTTGCTAGTGGAGATGATTCTGTTACAAGAATAGCATGAAGCAGGCACTAATTCTTTGAACTCTTTTCTCAGACCTTGAAGTAAGGGTTGAGGCAGTCTAGCTGTAGTTGCTCTGTTATGAATTCACTGTCCGTGCTGGAGAGAAAAAAAGTAATTTTTTTGAGAATATTGCATCCAGTGTTTTTCTTCTAATCATTAAGCTCAGCTTAATTTAGCAAAATTACCTTTTCACTAAAGGCACAGGAGAGCCTTGGAGGGGGCCACTTGAATTTATGCTTAGTAATTTATCTTGCATAGATTTGTAAATAGACTAAAGCACTACTTGTATTTTATCAAACACTGTGATTTTAAAAACAAGCATCATGAAGGTAATCAATTTCTCCCTGCTTTTAATTGGGATTTGTTGACCTTGTGTTCAGCAGTCCTTGAGGACACACTTCACTGCTGTGACCAAGTCACAGTAACACCTTTCCACCTCTCAGGGAACACAGTAAAACCCTGCAAAGGCACAAAGTAAGGACAACTTGGTTGGAAACTATCTAATCATAGAATCATTAATGCTGGAAAGACCCTCTAACAGCATTGACTCCAACCACTAACCCAGCCCTGCCAGGTCCACCACTGACCCATGCAACTTCTGTATGTTCATTGTCCAGGTAAAATCCCAATACATCCCCTGAAGAAAATATCTCTGATAAAGGCATGAGACACCCCATAAGCAAAAGGAATATGCTGATTTCGTCCTAGTACATGATTAGAAGCAATAAGTTATCTAGAAAGAAGGCTGCAGCAATGAAATAATATATACAACACGCACATACATGCAGAGGTGATCTATTTAAGAACCACATTAAAAAAATATGTAGAAATATGCAGAATGCACGCTACTCCTGAGTCATAAAGCACAAAGGCCCTGAAACATACAGAGGAAAATTTCTACAGCAGAACAAAGTCTCTTTTTATTACCACAATTATTGATCCAATGAGTGCTTTTTTTAGAACAGCACATGGCCATTTTCCTCATCTTTTGCTGGTAACCAAATCTCCCTCCTCCCTCTTACCCTCAGTTTTACTGTTATTGGCTTTAAATTAAGTCAGCAAACGATGGAATTTTTTTGCAGCCTAACCAGTTAAATGCTGAAGCATAAAACGAGCGGTGTCAAATCATATCCTCAAAGCTGATTAAAAGTAATCCTGCAGATACTAAATATGGATTACCACAGCAATTACTGAAAATTCATAACCTTGCTAAAAAGGCATTCTAATGGAGCTCTGCAGCACGCTGTACTCAGGGGCTGTTTGCTTTTTTTAAAACAATTTGTACTATCATGTGTGGAAGTGTGGTCTTATACAAGCTTCTTACAGTTATGAATGCAAAATCGTTTGTGGCTGTTGAGAGCTCTCCCCTGGTATCTGAAACCACAACAAACTGTTTTGTCTCTCTCTGTCTCCTATTGGACCAACTCTGACCCACACTGTATTCTCATTATATCTCTTTTACAGTTTAAAAATGTTTGAAATCTATTTCACTCTTGATTTAAGGCCCCTTCATGCTACATACTGCTCTAGGATAAAGACCTTATTGCATTAAGGTCTGTATGTTCACGCCTGTTGACTACACAGACTTTATTTAACACCATTAGACCCTGTGACTGGTAATAAACTAATGAATAAGAATCTGTCTGTTTTAACTCACAGACTTTAAATAATATATGTGAACATGATCATTATGAAAGCCTTTCCATATCTACTCTTTAATATAGATTTAGCATTGTTTTCAGTGACAGTCAAATCGGTGCTGAACTTTGGGAAACTCATATATTGGCAGCTCCACTACGCTGTCATTGACACCAAACAACAGTGGTAAAAACTGTCTTTTACATGGCTGAGCTCAGATGGAAAAAGAACATCATCCCCCAGCTTCAGAAATGTAGAAAAAAACAGAAGGGGTATGGATAAGAGCTGCTCTGTATTTTGCTGACCTTTCTGGCAATTCAACTCTATTGACAACAACAGAGAACTATGAATGTAACTACAGTATACTGTTGCTGTCTTCCTGAAATTGAGTTTTATCTAGACTAAAGATTTATGATGGCTTCTTCTGATAAGAAAAAATAGACAAACTTGGACTTCACTCTATTTGTTTAAGTTAATTAATTTCTTATAGAAGTTTTTTGCTGTTTTGTTTTTTAGTACACAAGGACATGTTACAGCTGTAGGCTTTTTTTCCTACTATCTCCACTTAAACAGCAACAATGAATAAGAATAATCAATACATTAAGAAAAAAGTGCTTTCAGTGCACCTTACAGCATTTCTAGATAAAAACATCAGAGAATGGAAGCACAGGGATGAAACAATTTGATTTAAAGTTTGGTTAAGGTTAACATATTCTTCTTCCTAGTGACTTGAAGGCAAATGGGATATATTTGCAAGTTTTGAAATCAGATGCCTCAATTACTTTTTCCTTCTTTGATAAGAGAAATGTTACTCTACATATGGGGGAATCTGATTAGGAAGGTTCAAATACTTTGTCCTTATCTAGGATCAGTCCATGGATGTCATACTGAAACGTGATCCTCTACATAAGTCTGATAATATCAAAGCAAACAAGAAAGAAATATTTTTCAGCTGATAAAACCACCTCTCCTGTAACAACAAATGAATTTCATGAATCATATACTTAAGGAATACAAAAAAAAAAAAAAAGAAAAAAAAAAGAAAAACAGAAAAAAAAGAGAGAGCTAGTCTTTGCACACTTGCTGCACTCCCCTAGTGCCCACTGGCTACAACTATGTGTTCCCAAAGGATCAGGTTGGTGGTGGTCCCAGTCCCACCAGCAGCCAATAAGCTCTTTGCTTCCTTCTACCAGCTCAGATTCCCAAGTAGATTGGGCATTAGTAAGAACTTGCAGTACAGGCTCTACAGAGACAAGACCTAAAATTGCCCTCCTTCAGCAAGATCTATGCTTCTCCCTGCTCTCTTCCAAAGGCACTAATCAGTTTGAGACCTGAGGACTTACTGTCGCATCCTACTCTCTCCGCTTAACAGGAGATGCAAAGCTAATGAAGTTAAAAAGTTAGATTTTTTCCAGACTGCTGATGTGTTGCCTCAAAAGAATTATCTCTGGTGCCTGAGCCTGTTGAGGGAAGAGAAAAGGCTTTTAATTATATCAGAAAAGGATTATCCCCATCTCTGCAGAAGGGCTCTTGACATTTTTTGAAGACTAGGCGTCTTCTGTTGCACCAGCAATGGAGTGTGTATGATGGGAACAGAGCGTGTTGCCTTTCCAAGTTGGTAAGATGACCTATGCTGCTAATGGCAAAGCCCTCAAAGCTTTCTGTTTAGCAGGATCCTGCACAAATACAGATCAATAGCTTCAATTTGATTCTCACCAGTCCATCTGTAAAAACAGTATCATTCATATGTCTGCTGTCAACACAGTCGTTCTCTCTGATCCAAACAATTTGTTGTTTTTATTTGTTTGGAAAAAAAACCCCCTCTGAACATTTGGATTAATCTGAAAAAGCTAGTCCTTTACAAACTACTCTGTGCTTCATATTACTTTAGCCCTGTCTTCCATGCATTAGAGAACAGTTATCACACAGAAATTATATTATTCTTTCTTCTCTTCAGAAAAAAAAATAGCATGGAGTGGCTTTGAATGATTCTTTCTCTAATACTGACTTTAAAGTAAATAGCAGATAGATTTCAATACAAGATACAGGTACTTCTAGAGCACTCTTTACCATGCAGGAGATAATGCTGCAACACTGTGTGGTGTTTAAGGAGAAAGTAACATGAGAATAATGATGGAGGTTTTGATTTTCAAGGAAACATTACATGAATTACAGAACCCTAAGTAAATGATGACTAAAGGTAGAGATGATAACAATCTGCAGGTGCTTGATGGAGGCAAACATAGAGGAAGAGGTTTTCCTAGGGTCATTCAAAGGGTAAAAGTAGCAGCAATGCTAGACGGACAGGCTAAATTAATAGTTTTTTTCCACTTTTAATGACTGTGATTCTATTATACTAAATCAGAGGAAAAGCTACAGAGAAATAGTGAAGCCATTTCTAATCCAGACCTTCACTGACAGATTAAATAGTACAGTAGATTGCAATTTCTTCTTCTGTAGTCAAATGTTAATTAGATTCCTTGCAGCTGTCTGTATATCCTTCTGAGCTGGCTGATGAGCACATTAACAATGTGAGCTGATTCAAGAGTAGAACGAAACTTCCTTATGCAGGATAATGACACATTTGAAGCACAGACTTGTCCCACTGAAACACAAAACCCACTAGTATGCAGTGGCTCTGTTGCATATTTTATACCATGTGTAAATGGTTTGGCTGCACTGGCAGAGTCCAAATAATTTACAAATCTCAGCTCCTCCACTAATGCAGATACTGAGCACCTAAAAACCTCTGAGCAGTTGGAAGCTAATAAATAACTTTTTTTCCATATTTTCCAAACAGTTACGAAAAACAGTCAAGCAACCTGACACTTCAAAGTGTTCCTCACATATCTGTAAAATGAGAAAACATTATTTCTCTTGTTAGTTTATTTTTGGTAAAACCTCATAGTGTCCTTGGCTGATTATTACTGACATGAAAACTATTGTGCCGCTATATCAATGTCAGTACCGTTAACTCCCAGGCATTTTGTCATTTTCCTGGATCTTTACCCAAGTGTTAAACTGGAAATGGAGAATTCTGTCCTGTTACCTAGAATTATCTTGAAAAAGGTTCCTTTATTGTCAGGTATGTTTCAATCATATTAAAGGCAATAACTAAAGTTGAAATTTGAAACAAAACAATCTGTTGAATTCTTCTCAGAGACAGACAAATAGAATAGTAAGAATGGGCGTCTAATTCAACTTCGGATTCTTTCTTGTAGACTAAATTATTTGAAATCATTGTTTAAACATGTCATCCACCCACCTAAATCCTAGGGCCAGGATTTCGACATACACCTTTCTACTAAAATGAATGAAACTTCATAAGTAAGTGCTCTGCTTGGATTTGAAAATTCTACCTTTTATTTTCAAACCTGGCAGAGTATTCACAAAACAGACTGAAACAGTTCTGTCTGTAACTGTAAATTTAGAATAGAGGATCTATATATAAAAAATTGGGGACATGACTTTTAAAACATCTCCTACGACATCCTCATAAATTAGGGCAGATAGGAGTCTGATATCACCTCCAACTCAATCAAACAGATACACAGTTCCCATAATTTCCACTTGCAGTTTATTTGGCGTTGGTTTTCTGGCTGCTGCCTGAAAACGTCCTTTGAAGCGAAATACTACAGCAGTTACATTACTTTCCATAAGTCTGATATTTTTGTCCTTTTGAAATAATGAAATTAGACCTCAGGTCTGAAAAACAATCCTGTAATGGAAGGAGAGTAGAATATATGATCTAATAAGGCCTATGATACTTACTTATTATCTAATTGCTAGTCAAATAGAAATTCTTCTTTAAAATCAAATCTGATCTTTTTGCATTACATCAAAAAATTGCTTGAAATGTGACTGTACAAGAGGAAAAAAAATTTATTTCTGCAGTTTACTAATGCAGCCTCTACTTGAGCGCTGTTCTTGTGAAAACCACATAAAACATTTCTGTTCAAAGGTTCTGTTATTGTCAAGGAGATGAATTATAATATAACTTTATATTGTGCAGTCTGCAGATTTTATTGACAAAGGTGTCAGGAGCAGAAGAACTGGGAGTCTCTCTGCTTGTCATGGGATAAATAAGAGGATCTACAGAGCTCTTAGCTTTATTCAATTTGTTTAGATACAAGTTGACTGTAAGCATTGATTCGATGCAAGACCAGTTATGGATTTTTAGGTAGGTACATACACAGTGGGGAGTAATAGATGGCTCTGAAGTGAGTACACAGCTGCAATTCACTTGGGAAGCTGCAGAAATCATGAAAGTCCAGCTGTATAAGCATTTTGGATGAAGTGCAGAAGGGTTTGATCCTCCAACAGAACTTTATTATCTGTCCACTCCAGCAACAAAACATTGCTTGGTCTCTTCTCCCATGCAGGAATTATGATGGTTATAACTATGTATGTGTATGTGCTTTCATACACAGTATATGAACTTTCATGTATGCATGATATGTATAATATATGTGCTTTCATATAAAATACATATATAACTATGCACTAAATATGTATCTTGTACCTATGATGGGTTATATTTCTGTGCTAGGGGATGTCAATTAATAGCCCTTCATTATTTAAAGCTTAGTTCCCCACCCATATCGCCACAAAGAGAGCCTGAGCTGCTGAGCAATGGCATCACCACAGTACAGCTAATTTGCTGGTTAAGACAAGTCAGAGCGTGAGACTAACATTCCTCATTCATATGCCACCTAGCCAGTCTGACATTTCCCTGGAGACATGGTCTTTGCCTTCCTGTCTAAAAAGTATCTGCTTGCTGACGGCATGACACAAAGCTGGTGCAGTTAATGTGGATGCCCAAGTAAAACCCACGATCCTATGCTCTTCTCCCACACCATCATGATTAAACCTAGTCCTGAAAACTCTTCTTTCCTTCAGGGAGAAATACCTTGAGGAAGGTACTCATGGGAAGCCCAAACCTAGTGTGTGTTTCCCTAGGCAACTGAAAGTCAGAGTGAAAATCAGCTGGAATAAATGGCTAGGTTGGTGGCTGAAGGAGAAGAAGAGCAAACTCTAACAGAACATTCAACATCAGCTAATGTTTTACTAAGAGTGGAAGTTCCCCTGCTCTTCTCTTCCAACTGGACTTATGAAATATTTCTGTTCGGTACCTCTGATGGTGCTGTTGTAAAGATGGATGGTGTTCAGTGCAGAAGATGAAGAAAGAGGCAAGGGAGGGTGGGATTTATCTCATATCCCAGCCACCTAAAAGTTATATATCTAATCTTAAGCAGTCATCTACTCTGCCTCCATGAGGACAGGCAACTATCATGTTGATTCAAATCTTTGGTCTTATCTCCAAGAGGATCTTAACTGCAAACCAACTCATTTCAGGCTGAAAATCCATTACATTGCAATTTTCACTGAGTTTCAAGTTGTATGGGATTTAATCTGAAATCTCTGGAATAAAGGATTGCTTCCTTAGGCTTTTCAGTCATACAGGCACCATCTATTATATCAGTTATTAGGTTCTGACATTTCATAACCCATGCAAGGTAGCTCAAACATACCGTTTGTTGCTCTGCTTGCTGTTGAAGTAATTAAAAATGGAAAATGCTCTGAAGCCTTTTGATGGTAATAGTACTTTAAACATAAAAGCTCTTCTTCATCCTTGTTGAAACTCTTTGGATTTGCATTATGGTAGAAATTGCCATAGAAATTTTCTACCAAAAATGTTGGTAGAAATTACTTGTTCAGGAACAGTGTAATTTTTGACTTAGTAGAACACTGGAGAGAGAACAATGTATTAAGCAGGATTTTTTTTTTTCTTTCCTTGCAATTTGTTTTCTTTTAGCCAGTTTTCTAGCTAATTCTGTTTACTTTTCAATTCCCAGCATTGGTGAGAAACCTGTTACGTTTTGATCTTTCAAATATTCTTCGCAAAATGCTCCAAGGTTTTTATCTGACAGTTATCTGTTCTTCTCTTTTATTATTTGTTCAGGCAGAGTAATTCCAAACTCAGAATTTAAACATTGTGTTTCTCATCACAAATTTAAGCTGAAAGGGGAAGGCAAAATGCTCTTTTTTCCTTATTGGGGTGAGCTGTCTCAATCAAAACCAAAATAGAAAATGAATTAAAATTATATGATCCATTAAATGTAACTTTAGCTGTTTTCAAGTATTCTGACAATTTTCCAACATCATTCAGTTTGAAATTACAGATCATTAAAACAAAGCCGTGAGAATGTTATCAGCTGATTTCTAAAGAACACCCAATTAGAAAATCTGTCTCCTATTTCTAGATATAATCCAAGTTTGGGAAAGACATTGAGGATCTCTGACTCTTGCCAGAGTTTCATAGAAGGATATTGAAGAACTCCAGACTGGACCAGTGCCTGCTTCCCAGCATCAGCAGCACTCAGTCACTGACATTGGAAATGCTCAGGCACCATCCATGACAGATGGAAGTACAGAATACCAATAAATCATAATACAGGGATGCTCAAATGTTAAGGATAGGGATCACATTTCACTGAATATCTTTTTTATCAAGCCAAGAGATTTGTGTGTGAATAGACACTAGCAGCCATACAGTCTTGATCTGCAATATTTCAGAATCGAAGCTTCTGCACTGAGGAAACCACAGTCATACATTTATTATCACCTTGGCTTTCCTTCGTGTTCCTCCCAAATGGCCCATATTCAGGTGTCTGAGTCTGGACCTGAATCCCAGTCCTTCTCTTCACGTTGGAGACCCTTCTGCATCCATTAAAGAATCATAGAATGGCCTGGGTTGGAAGGGACCTTAAAGATCAGCTCGTCCCACCCCCTTGCCACGGACATGGACACCTTCCACTATCCCAGGTTGCTCAAAGCCCCATCCAACCTGCCCTTGGACACTGCAGGGATGGGGCAGCCACAAGGTCTCTGGGCAACCTCTCAGTGTCTCACCCCTCTCACAGGGAAGAATTTCTTCACAATATACAATACAAAACTTCCCTCTGTCAGTTTGAAACCCTTCCGCTTGTCCTGGCACTCCAGACCATTGCAAATAGTCTCCCTCTAGCTTTCTTGTGGGCTCCCTTCAGGTACTGGAAGGCTGCAGTTAGGTCACTCCAAGGTCTTCTCTTTTCCAGGCTGAACAAACCCAAATCTGTCAGCCTTCAGCAGGATAATATTCTCATTCTCTACACAAATGGTGGCTGCTGTCTGTGATTAATCTGTCACACTGTTTTCCATCAGCCTTCCATACAATTCTCAAATTAAACACTTCTGCACTATCTCCTATGGCATTTTTTACACTCCAATGCATTTTCCTCTGATCACCCACAGAGTTATCTCACTGTTTTCCTTCCAACTCTCTATTTCTGTAGCCGTAGTTACAAACTCTTTTAGTCACACCAGTGTCCTTCCTGTCAAACTGACCAATGCAGTCTCATTGTTCCTGCATCCACCTTTACCCTTTATCTTTTGTTTTAAAATTGGATTACAGAGGGGTTTGATCCCTGATCAGCCCTTCTTACTGCAGGCTAATGATGATAATACGAACCACAGTGTATATGTGTAAGTGTTTATGCTCACAAGTCTTCCCTGCTTGCCAGAGGCCAAGTCAGCTCAGACTTCCCATCACAGGCACTGCTGAAGTGGGGTGCCAAGGGTCTGGGATGCCCAGAGAACTGAATTTGCAAGATGTGCCCTGTGCTAAATCATAAATGCAGAGCAAGTGTCCGGGGCTGCAGTCCAGCCACTGCTACAGAATCATAGAATCAGCCGGGTTGGAAAAGACCTCTGAGACAATCAAGTCCAACCCTTGATCCAACACTGCTGTGGTTACCAGATCATGGCACTGATGCCATATCCACTCTCATCTTAAAAACCTCCAGGGATGGTGAATCCACCATCTCCCTGGGCAGCCCATTCCAATGCCTGATTGTTCTCTTTGCAAAATTTTTTTACCTAATATCCAACCTAAACCTCCATTGGCAGAGCTTTAGACCGTGCCCCTTTGTCCTAGAGAAGCTCCAGGAACAACATTCTGGGGTTTCCACTGCCAAAATCCACAGTGCCTTTGAACTGCAGTATTGGCAGTGGTGGAGCTCATGCAAGATACAGCACATCACCAGAGAGTTTGAATCTCCCTTCCTCTCCTCTGCTGCTTCCTTTTGCAATAAGAAACTGAAAGTGCATTTGCAGGAAGAAAGGACTAATTTGGTTAAGGGCAGAAGATTAATAAACTCCTCCCCTTATGAAAATATCCTGTGATTTTTAATAGCCATTAAACCCCCAAAGGATCTAATTTCTTACGATTTAACTCAAAGGACTTGTTCTGCCTGTAGAAAGTGGCCAAGCACTCAATAGATCTGCATTAGCTTGGTAATGATCCTGCTGGAATTTGAAATTATGGCTAGACTGATCTGAGGCATATGGCTTAAGCTGCTAAGCCATTGCCTGTTGTCTCTGTTTTTCATTTGACGTGGTAGCTTCCTGAGGTCCTGAATTCATCCTTGAGGATAATGCAAGCTTTTCCTGGCAGTGGGTGAGCTGTCACGACTTACCTACGTGACATTTAAGTGGAGTAAAGAAGGATTACTGTAAATGCCTGACTTAACCCAACTAGAGTTTGACCCATCACATCATATTTCAGTGTCATTTTTGTGTGTGTGGTTTAGTTATTTACACATTGCCTACTGTTTTCTTTGAAAAATTTTGCCCAAGGTTAACATAAACAGCAAACAAGGATGTTCCTAGTACCTATCTAGAAGCAGTTTACTGACATGCCCTGGTTTTGATAATAATTATATATATATAAAAAATAATTTTATAAACATTTAAAAGTTAACTTTAGAAAATTTTTTCATAACAAATGCAAAAACTCTTTCTTTTTACAAAAATGAACGGCAGTCATGTGCTGCTTTAAAATAATTTTAAATCAACTACACTAAACTGGAGTGAATGTAAGGAAAAGTGGATCTAGCCTCTGGTAAAAGGGTTGATAGCACACGGTTGTTCTGAGAGGGAAGAAAATAAAATGTAATTCTCTTTACAGTCTAATATTCAAGTTCTTCCTCCTAGGCAGTGACATGATTTTCCAGAGAACTAATGGCCCTTGAGTCATAGGGCTCCAGCCTGCTGCCTGCACTGCCTTCCTGTTCAGCATCAAGTTTCATGGGCTGGAGGAGAAGCACCTTGGACCTTTCTTTCATTGGCAGAGATGTTACTGAACTTGTCAGAGGTTGTCCAGATCAGCAGCAAGATGTGCTGTCAGTCAGAAACTGGGGTCTCATATGCATCCTCCAAAATTCCCCATCTCCATCACACTGTCCCTCTCCAGGTCAGCCTCCAAGGCAGCTATTGGGGTGGGTCAGTGCTTCCAAATCACTCATTTTCTGCTCATTGCAGCAGTAATCATTTCAGCAGAGATGCGTCATTAATCACATCTCTGACCAAAGAAATACGGAGTGAGGAGGGGGAGTGGTGAAAGGGAAACCTTCCTAGAGTTATTCTGGTAAATGATGTACTCCTCTTTCTAGCATCCCCTTCCTTTCCTGCGAAAGGCACAGCATGGCTGTGGATCCCACATGCTGCAAAACCTCCCTCTGGCAGCAGAGCTCTAATCAGCACTGCTCAGCAGAGCACGGCAGTCACTTACATTAACTTTACGAGTTACACAACCGGCACGCTCATGCAGATGTTGTTTGCAGAATACTGGAGACGATGCCAGCCAGACACTTGGCACCACGACCCAATCTGAGAGATGAGGAGTT
>JAWMRA010000090.1:66266601-66278359 GCA_035584735.1 Pseudotriccus pelzelni | reverse complement strand
AATCTGAGAGATGAGGAGTTTTCTAGGCTCATTCCTAACATTCATTATTTTCATATTTAATAAGAAAATTGATGCGACACATCAGGGAGATTGGTCAGTCAGCTAGCATGGAAACTATGAGCACAGAAAAATGAATAGCCTGGCAGTTTAATGTCTGCAACACCCACACACACTCCCTAGAAGCAACTTAGAAATAGGGTTATTCATATGAATTTATCCCATGGTCCCTGGATCTCACAGCAGAGGTTGAAAGGGCTGAAACATTCTGCACTGTTTGCTGTTGGGTCTGGGTTCTCTGTGGTGAACGGTGAGTGCTTTTATGGCAGAGTTCTCCCAGGTCTTAAAATCCATCATGCAGAACTCAAACAATGTTCAGAAGCATTTGTGTGACACAGGGTGTTTTCCCTGGTGCAAACCCTCTGGGCATCAGTTTCCAAATGATGGCTTCACGAGGTGAGCTGACTGGTTTTAGAAAGTCATTCAGGTATAGTGGGTCCTGGAAATCTTTCTTTACAAATAATGTTTTCCCTAGTCACTGTCAGTCACTCTCTAGCACCAACACAGGGAAGAAATACCTTCAAAATTTTAAAATAAGAAGGGTGTCACTAACAGTGGCTCTTGTTTGTTGGATTGCTACTTGCACACAAGTCCCAGTTTCAGACAATGTGGAAGAAAAAGCTTCAAGTTCATCTTTCATTTTCCTATATGGCTTTTTTTTTATTGCCTACACCTTTTTGGCTACATCTACATCACTAAATAAAATGGGCCAGCCCACACTGACCCTGAGAGTAGGCAGATGGCATGGCTTATCTTACTAGGACAAAAGTTCCTACTTGAAACAGGGTCACCTTATCTGGGTCTTGCTGACCGAAAACCATCCCTGGCTCACAATGCCCACTGAGTCATGCTCAGGTGTTATTTGAAAGAGCTACCAACCACAAGCCCAAACACAGCTGAGAGCAGGCTAACAGCAGCTCAGAAAAATCATCTCCTGTCCCAAGTCCATCCACTAGCACAGATGAGCAGATGCTTTTGGGCCTGCAGCTCCGTTCATCAGTTCAACACCACCAACACCAGTGGATATTGAAGAAATTTGCACCCATCTTCATGACAATAAGATTTTCCCCCAACTCTTAGGATGTGATGAATCCCCATCTCAGAGTTGCTTCCTCCCTCTGGTGACTAAAGGAGGAGCTCAGATGACTAGTTCCTACCCGCTGCCTAGCTTTTGGGTGGCTAAAGTTAGGTGAAAATCCCAGGCTAAAGGATAAAGGACTTCCTCCACTTTTTAATCTGAATGGTATTAAAACCAACCTCAATTTTGCAGGGAATGAAGAAGTTCTACTTAGAACATATGCGATTCAGTTCTTTGCTGTGAAGTTGCCATATGGCAGGGGAGTGATGGGAAGAAGAAAAATATTGACAGTGATGATATATCTTATTACAGAGCATACGGACCAAATTTTCCTCTCAGTTACACTAGTGAAAATCTGGAGTGAACAGCCTTGTCTTGATAGGAAAATCAGATCAGTCAGTGGATATACAAAGCCAATTATGAGAGCGAAACAAAAGCAAACTTGGGAAACATTATGGTATAGTAAAGAAGACATGTGGTAGGATGCCAGAAGACAGGAAGTCATTGAGCCCAGCACGCTTACTCTTCCTTTGAAAAAATCATCCCATCTACAGTAACCACAAGCGGTCAGGATCTTGTTTTATGCCTGAACTTGGCAAACCGAATGAAAGCTGCCCAAAAACATCTGTTCTGGGTTCCAAACATTTATACAGTCCTTTGTTAGAGTACCAAAGATGGCATCGCATCAATAGAAAGGAAGCACTGCAGAAGAAAGCAGTTCAAGGGCGCTGGAGAGGAAAGTCCAAGATTAACACAAGACCTGCAATGTTTTACACACCAATAACTGTCGTTTATTCCTTGCTGAAAATCCAGCTGATCAAAATGTTAAACTGTTTTTGACAGACAAAACCAGAAAATGTTTCAAGGAGAGAGACCATGTTCCATTCCTATTCCATACGATTTAGAATTTAGTATTCCCTTCCACACTGTTTAGAAATCCGTTGTGGACAGCTTAGTAGCAAAAGCTGCAGCAATAGTACTGTTTCTCTACTACATTACAAAGACATAAAGGCAAATATGTAGCTGAGAAGACTTCTGGAAATATAATGGGAAGTATATTTAGCATATAATAGCAATTTAAAACTTAGTCTTGCAACCAACAAGCAAAAGAACTGATTTGCTTCCAGATTATGTAAGGTAATCAGAAATGTATATCATTTTTGCCCCTTCATGGCAGTATGATGGCATTCATGTAAACTAGAGGAGGTAAACAGTGCATGAAACTCAGCTAGAAAAAAACAAAACACAAACCCAAAATGTAATTACTACCTGCAATTTAGCATACAAAAGAGTTAAATTGCAACTTAATAAATAAACTATGTATATTTTTTTTCTTGGAGGCCTCTGAAGGCTGAGTTCTTGCAAACGGGTTCAAAGACAAACTACAGCCAACTCAGTGTCCACAGTTTCTTTGGAGCCAGCATGGAACATTTGGCCAGAAAAAAACTGTGCCAACTATCCAGTGCAAAGCCTATACTTCAATTTGCAAAAGCAAAAAGCTGTGATTTATACCTCTGGAAGGAAGAAGTAAAAAAAAAAAAAAAAATCTAAAAAAGATCCCTAACGGTACGTTCTGTGTAGGTTTATTATTTTGCCAACAGTTTGTGGGTTGGATGATGAGGTACGTTCCTGAAGATTAGACATCACCATTTTTTTAAACAAACAAAACAGCAGGAAAAATCAAAATTCCCCTAAAGCAGAGGCAGTCCTTGCGAAAGTTCAGGGCTGTTGTGGCTCTCTCTTGGTTCCTTTTTTAAAAAAAAAAGAAAATTCATCAACGAATAGCATTAATCAGCTTTGGCTCACAGGCAGCATTTTTGCTTCCAGTTGGTGAAAATTAGATTCACAGTGTCAAATGTTCATTAATTATGTTGTGTAAAGCTCTGTGGATACACATTGTTTTTTATGACATCAAAAAATTCTCATGAAAAATGGGCCTGTAACATGTAGACATCTTCTGGTTTCTTCTCCTAAACCAGACAATTTCCTAGCTCTGAGGAAACGAGGTAGAATAAATGGACCCTGAATGTAAGCAGTGAAGTTTCACTGACAAAACCTACAGATAAATGACAATCCAGTGGAGTAGATGGTGAGCTGTTATTCCATTTGTTCAAACCTGGTAGCATCATTTATTGTATGGCTAAGGGAATGGGATCTTGATTTACATAAATATTAAGTGATGAAATTTAAGATGAAGATTTGTGACAATATTGCCATCAAGATGTTTGTCCAACATGATTTTTTTGGGACAACTAAAATATCAAACCCACCTTAATGGCCGTCTTTGGTGGGTGATCGACAAATATTTTCATGACAGAGCCTCAAGATATCATTCAAAATTTGGCCAGATATTATGGTTAAAAATGGAATATTGTTTTTCGGAGAGGAATCTTTTTTCACTGTCATAACTTCCCCTAGACACCAAAGGCCTATTCTAAGACTTAAATTAAAAGTCCAAATAAATATATTGTCCTTGTGCAATATAATAGCCCTGCCAAAAAGAAAAGAAAAATCCCAAGGGATGAAACAGCATCACTCTGCAGCCTGAAAAATATCACTTATTGCTGAAAAAAGGCACTCATAAATTGCACATTGTTAGATAGTTCTTATGGATTTCTTGGCAGTCAGTCTGGAAAACCTATTTATTTATTATAAATATTATATATATAAGTATATATATTTTTTTTATATATATATATATATTTATATATAATCCTACTTAGAAAAGCATAAATTTGGGAGGTAAAAAACAACATTTAGAGAAATTCCAGATAGCTGGTATAATGCTAGCCACAGTCTTCCAACCCGTGAAATGTGTGTGGGATTTAAGAACGCTACTACACAACTCTCACTCTTCCTTAGAGGTAGCTGACCATTAAAGAATAAATTATTTTTGTTTGTAAATTTCATCTCCTTTGGCAACACCCAGAGCTGAAGGCATTCGGGCAACATAAAGGCTTTTTTCTCCAGGTTTAACTTAACAGAGATCAGGATGTACCCTTACTGAAATTTTAGCCCTTCCCACAGTTTTTCTCTGCTGAGCCTCTTATTTTATGAATCATTGCTATTACTCTGGAGTTGGTTTCCATGGGGGCTCTCATCCTTAATGTTTTGGGGTTTTTTTTGCTCCTAATAGAATGGTCACATTTCAATTTTCGTTTCCTGTGGAAGGATTTATCAAAAGTACTATGAAGACAAAAAATACCCCACAAGTTTCCAAAGTGTAGATGGTAAGAGTATTTACTATTTACTGTTATGCTGGGAGAGAAGCAGAAGGGATACAAAACATGACTCACAAGGACAATACCCAACCTGTTAATAAGGGGAAGGAGGAAAAGATGTATTCAATGGACACATTTCCCTTTTTTTTCCCTTCTACATGTTTTCTCTTCCACATTCTTTGGATGGGATACCCAATGAGGTAGATGGAGTAAAGTAATTATTAGGTTCTTCTGGAAGATGGTAATTAAATAAAACAGAGAAGTGCAGTACATCAACTTGACATATGCTTATAGAAATACATGTGGTGGATCAGTCTTCATGGCAAGTGGATTTTTCTTATTTGTGTGAATTTAACAAACTGCATCTTCTGCCTCCATTTATTTTCTTCTTCTTGTTTTCCCCCTATTCAATTTCATATTGTTTTCTAGGACCTTTTAAAGCAATATTATGCCCCAATGACAAATTTTCCTATAGGAGTGTGATAGTCATCGAGAGAACAATGTCATTTGGATGAAATAAGACTCCCAAAGGAACACCTTAAGAGCTGGAAAATCTATAATATTCCTACTGAATGGTAATCCACCTTGTGATTTTGTCTTTTGAAGTAAAATATTAGGGATGCTTTATATATTTGAAGCATCTCTCATTATGGGAAAGAGAAGATCACTGCTTTCTTAGGCTATCAATATACACTTGTGAGGCAGCAATAATTCTTCCAGTGAAATTCATGTTCCCATTGAAATGTCTTCACTTTTTTTTGAACAAAGCAAGAATTACAGAATGATACTATGCTGACAAGATCTAAAAATAAAGTCTCTTGGCAATTGTGTTAAAATAAGTACTGCTACTAGCTTGATGTAAATAGGAGGGAAATCATATCCTAAAAATTACTTCTATTGCCTCTGGGCATAGTCACCCACGTGGAGAAATGGCACCTGCTCTTCTTTAAGTCATTTATCATTTCTGGGGGGAAAAAGCCTCTGAAGAGCACGTCCCTATCTGTAGAGAAGAAGCCAGCACTGTTCTATTTCTGTCTTTGGTATCTCTGCATAACTCTGTGGTTGATGGTGCAATAAGAATTATTATGAATAAGAATTATGACACTCACACACAATGATGCATTTAAGTCTGTTGCAATTTGCTGTGTCTTGCTCTGACACCGATCTTCTGGCATTAGGTCTCCCTGAACCTCAGTTTATCCGCCCGTGAAATGAGGGTAAAGATACCGACCTCTCCTGTAAAACTAGTCTGAGATTTACTGCTGAAAAGCACTAGGTACAAATTAGGCAGAATATTTAATCCCTTATAGCATATGTAAGAAGAGCACTACCTCCGGTCTCATCACTGAGACACTCTCTTGTGACATTTACTCCTGTCTGAATTGACTCAAAGTGGCCAGCTTACCTGAGATTCCACTGACTGCCAGGGAATTTAAAATCCACTTGGTGTTCAGGGCATCTCTTTTCCTCTGAACTAGAAATTGCCCCTGAGGACAAATGTAAATTCTACTTTGATAGGGGCATAAGACAGAAGGATAATAATCATAGAATGGCTTTAGTAGGAAGGGACCTTAAAGCTTATCTTGTTCTAACACCTTGCCATAGGCAGGGACACCTTTGACCATCCCAGGTTGTTCCAAGCCCCACCCAATCTGGCCTTGAACACTTCCAGGGATGGAGCATCCACAGCTTCTTTGGGATAATAACAGAAAGAATCATGTCTTCTAGTTACAATAAAGGGTTGTAAAAGTGAGTATCCTTCTGTGGGAATGGTAAGTACAAAAGGGTCATTTATTGAGTCTGAGCACTACCAAGACCAATGAGGGCCGGGAGGCAATGCCAGGTTTTGACAATAATTATATGTATTATATATATATATAGCATATAATATCAAAAAATCTGCCAGTTCCACATCATACAGATGAAGAGAAGTGTCCTTGGTGCAGGAAACCTGCTGACAGGATCACTCCAGCCATCTGGGTGTTCATCCACCTTCTCCTGAGGCCATCTCTTCCTGATGATCAGCAGGATGGCCGCATCCCTTTGTGGGGTTTTTACTTACATTCCCTGGAGCTACACAGTCTAGCGGCAGATGCTCCCCCTCCTGTCTCTACCCTGTAGCCCTTACCTGTGTTTCACATTGCAGTGGAGGCAAAGCGCTCAGTCAGTAAGTTTATATCCTTTTTTTTATTAAGAATTTACATATAGAAGAAATTAAATCTGACTAGAAACCTAATGAGGTATTTTGTAATTTGGTGAAATGGTGTGACCTACCAGGGGAGTTAGTTCAAGGCATTTTGTGTGCTAGTCTGATGCCAGGCACAAAGAGGACTTCAGGGCTACCAACTTCTCCTAGGTGTCCTCCCCACCAGTGAAACTGCAGGGCTGTAATTAACATCCAGCGTGCTGGAGAAATGGAAGAACAAAAGCTACCTGGGGTACTACAGTGCTAAGGATGAGAACCTGTGCCAGCCAATACTGTCACTGAGGAGTAATCGAAAATCACATCTGCATCTACCTTCTGGCACATCTTGCTTAGAAACTGAGTGAAAGTTGACTGAGGACTCCAGTACTGATGGTTTAATACTGAGACTTAAGAAAAAGGGGACAGATGCCAGCACTCTGGCCCAGCATTCTTGGAGTGAGAAGTAATGCCTCTTCCCTGTAACTCTTTAACTAGTGTAAATATATCAATACCATCACCATTTTAAATAGGCTTCTTTGTGACTCATGATGAATCAGAGGATGCAGCCGCCCTGCGCTCTGCTCAGGTATGGTGTGAAAGTGAAGCAGAAAGTGCCGTCAATTCATAATAACACACTTAGTTTATAGACCTCATTTCATTCCCTCCATTTCAAAGCCTTACCAGTATTAATTAATTAAAATCTTGCAACAGCTCTATGAGTTGGGCAAGGTCTATTATATCGTTGTATTAGCTGGTGAGCAAGGAGACCCTGAAGGCCAGATTGAGGCTGCCTGCTTTAGGCACTCAATTTATTTATTGCAACATCTGAAATAAAATAGGTGCTTGGCTCCAGCAGAATGATTCAGATCACTTAGGGCAGGTGTCTACGCAAACTATCCAGGCAATGCAGGGACGGATGCCGCTGAAGTAGCACCCAAGTGATGTTCACACGTTTCTCCACCAGCTGAATGGTGGGCTGCAGATCCTTCATGCAACTATTTAGTGTGGTTACATGCAGCCACTCGGGCATAAGCACTGGGAAATATTATTCTCACAAGTGTGCCTGGGTAATTGCTTAATTCAAGGCTCAACAGTGCCCAAACCTGCTTACGTGGGAATCAAAATATAAATTCCCCTCTGAAGGGCAAGCACTTGGGTTATGGGATAAGTGGGAGGAGGAAGCACAAGGTGTCAGTGGCTTGAGCACTTATCCTGAAAATAGAAAAATAAAGATCTAGGCTCTCTAGCCCAACCAGGTGTGGCCCCAGCAGTTCCTGTTGCCTGGACTGTTCCAGGCGGCAGGTAAGGCTGGATTGGAGGCATTGAGGTCAACCACTCATCAACCAGTAGTGTAAGATGCAGAAGCTAGAGATATTAGCCCAGTAGATGGAGAGGTCTTTTTGTTTGCAAAGTGCTGGTTTAGAGCTCTGTCAGATGCATGGCACGAATCAAGTTAGGCCAGGAAACAGGCGTTCCCTTGTGCCCCAGGCTTACCTGCCACTTAGGAATGCCTGGGTGTTTCCATACTGCCAGACTGATCTGTCCCTCTCCTGTATCCTGGTGTTCAGGTCTTCCACACTTTCCAGTCATTAACTGGCCATCAGGGAGCAATGCGTTCCATCTGGGAAGAAATCTGGGCATTGCCAAGATGACTCCTGTGCTCCAGGCTCTGCTCCAGCCACAGCATGGACATGCACAACTTTGGCTCTTTACCTGGTGCAATGTTGCAGTGTTAGCCTTAAGTCCCAAACCCCTATATCCCTCCTGTCACTCCCCAGAGGACACAGGAAGCAGATGGCTGCAGAAAAGCCCCTATTTTGGCATCTGTATTAGTTAAAAAAAAAGCTCAGAATTAGGATTTTACAGAGGATCTACAGGGAGATGTTGTCCAGTGGAGATCAGGATCAAGTGCTGTGCAGTGTGGATTGCTCTGCCCACTCCAGATGTTCCCAGCTCTTGGCTGTGTGAACACAAACCAGTCCGTAGCAAGCAGTTCAGAGGCACAGGCTTGCCTTCTCCTTTGGCCCACTAAGAGTATGAACATACCCCAGATTTCTCCTGCTAACTCACTGTCACCTGAAACTGGTGGGTTTGGTTAAACTGTGACTTAATGAAGCTCTTTTCAACACTTTGGGAGATATTAGCAGCTTCTCACCCACTTGTGAGTCATGGTGGACTGCCACAAACTGTCAATCACTGCACACAAGTGAAACCATATGCTTATGTGTTTAAGTTACTCTTAGGTCTAAAACACACTGTCCAGATTTATATATAATACTCAGTTTTTCTTGGATGTAGGTTCCTCTTCAGATGAAACAGACTGAGCCGTTTCCTTGGACTTAGACACATCCCATTCATTCTCACAGTGACTTAGGTTGACTTATGGATGGTCTAAATCACATTCACTGACTTCTTCAAACTATGCAGCATCTCAGAAACAGAGCTGAGAAAAAGAGACTCAGGAGTTCTGAGCTTGGGTTCGAGCCTGATTTATTATCATTTTTACCTGCTAGGGGTTCCTTTGATCTCAGCAAGACTCCCTCCCGATTAGCTGAAGGAGAATTTGAGTTAATGCATGCTCTACCTACTCTTTAACATAAGAGTGGCTCCTATTAGTGCTTTGGCAGTTTGTCCTTTTGTGCAAGAACTTGCACAGCTGACTTGGCTAAACTTTTAATGGGTACGCTTCTCATGTGGGAGGAAATGTTAAGCACTGCTTATTGTTACTTAGAATTACACACCCAAATGCCATAACTCCATCCAGAGTTCCCAGGCATCTAGCTGCATTACTATATCACAAATAAGATCTTCCTCACCGCCTAAAGTAATGTCATGATGCAGTGTAGGAGCCAAGGAATGCTGGGTTTGCAAAACGCAGGCATTGCTTCAGATTGCAGCGAATTCATTTAAGAAGAGATCAGGCAACAACCATTAATTTCAGCGCAATATATTTCACTGCTCTTCTTATTTACTGAGATGTTGTCTCACTAGATCAAATCAATGAAATTACAACAGTGTACTGACAACAGCCGATATCTGCCCAGCATCTCAGAGAGGCAGCCCTTCATCAACTGCCTCCAGCTTTTGCCTGACACATCCCTGCTGTTCAGTATGCTCTGCTGGAAACTGGGAAGTTAAGGCTTCCCCAGTGTGCTCAGCTGAGTCAGAAGCTCCTCTGGGCAGCCATGCACAGGCACACATGTTGACAGCAAACTTGTCCCCACCGTGCCAGAGGAGGTGTGCTATTCTCCTTGGGTGCATTTCTCGAGGCCACGTGTGGGGCGTGCACGGCTCCACCCTCAGCTGAGGTGGGAACCTTGTTCAAAGTGGTTTTGAGGTTTTGTTAAGAAGCAAAACAGGAAATCTGCATGAATCTGGAGTTTAACTATTTTTTAACTTCATGGTCTGCAAGACTTTTTTTTTCTTTTAACAAAATTAAATAAATATCTGAATGAAAAACTTTCTGTAACTACTCTCATCCCAGTTCTAGGGTAAGTCCAAGCTTCTACTGGTGCAGAATAAACTTCGGGCAGCAAAGAGACCCTGGAGTAGTCCAGGGATTTTTTTGTTTCCTTATTTAAGCAAACCAAGCAACTCAACGGCTGTGTAAACTTACTTAAGTGCTTTTTATGCCAACTAATCATAGCTGGCATAAAAAACAATACTGACTATTGCTCCCTTCCCTGCCTACACTGGAGTCAGGGAGGGCCAAAGACAGAGCAGAAATGGTGACTCTGTGCTGTCTGTTGCCTCAGGAGCCTGAGAATGAAAAAGTTATAACTACTGGCCTCAATGAGGGACCTAATGACAAAAAAAACACCTCCATCAGCAGAACCACAAGCTACTGAGCTTTGTGGTACGTTGCTGATTCACATTCCATGACACTGCTGAGCAAACTCTACCTATGTATCTGTGCAGCTCTTTTTCAGTTCTATATAAGGCTCAGTTTGGGTCAGATTCTCTGAGGAGATATACTGTTGTCATTCACAAGCAACTGCGCTGAGATAAGCGAGTTACTGATAGGCATAACACAAATTGGCTGAGCTGTATTTTGCAACTGGGATCAACCAGACAAGCTCCTCACAGTTTTGCTCCCAGTTTATTTAAGCTGCCTGTGTGCGCTTTTGCTGCTGCTCCAGCATCACTCTGACGTCAGCAGTTTGATTTGATTTTCTGTCACTGTTCTTGCAGATTAAATTTCAACCAGTGACCCACAGCTTGATAGCTCATTAGCAAATCCCTTTGAGCCATCTAGTCCTGCCCTTGCTTGACAGTTAACTCTGCATTGCACATACACCCAAAGCCTCCTGAAATCAGCTCTGCACCATGTGAAAGCTTGGTCAGGCTCAGTAAAGCTGCAAAAGCCTAGGGGAACCATGCCCAGGTGCATATTTTCAAGGACAAATCACTAATGATTCCTATTATGAGTCCTAGGGTCTTTTCAAGTCATTGAGGTTGTGCAAAAACTCCTCCACGGACAGACAAAGCTTTCCTTTCCCACCCCTCCCCTCAGCCCTTGATCTATAAGGGAATTATTCTGACTTCCTTCTTGGTAAGACCTTAAAACAGGACGTTCTTACTCCTTTTGTTGTTCAACATCATTATGGCAACCATTCAGAAAGAGCTCTTCAAGTTTTCTCTTGCTGTGACACATGAATATAAAAGTCCTGGAAGGCTGTGGAAACAGAGGAGCAGCCTCAGATCATGCTCTGGAGGTCAAAGACCCCAACTCCCACTTTTGCAGTTGAGTAAGACAGGACGCAGGTTGCTCTGAGTGTATTATGATCCCTCTCGTTGACAGATATCTTCAGCTCAGCTTTTCCTACGCCCAGCTTTGAGTCACATGGATCAGCAAGTTTACAGCCAGGATGCAGCCTCTGCTTTGTTTTACTTCCTCCATGCATCTGAACAGATCTCTTGCCTTGCACATACATTATCAGTGCCTTTGAGCAAGAAATTGTACTGTGTATCGCCCAGAGCTACAGCACACACTTTTCCCTCTAAATGTTCTTAAACTGCCACTTACACAAGTATCCAAGCTGCACAACATTGAAACCTTAATGGAATGACTTTTTCTAAGGTGAGAAAATCTTATAAATGCTGAACCAAGGCTGTTTTCAGCACTGGAAGGTTGAACACAGCCACAAGGGCTCTGATGTGCCCTCACTGAAGCCATGGACAGAATTTCCCAGCCCCATACTCCTTTTCTTTCCCTCA
>JAWMRA010000090.1:66237134-66249418 GCA_035584735.1 Pseudotriccus pelzelni | reverse complement strand
TTCTGCCTCGTTTTTTACCAATGTAGATAGTCCCCCTCTTGCTAACATTGATCTGCTTCCCTAGTCTGGCATCAATGGTGGTTGGTCCAGCACTAGATGGTGGCTGGACTTTTGCTTTCAGAGCTATGCTGCTGGAGCAGGAGGACAAGATCTGATTGAGAATGTTCTTCCTCTTTAGGGTTTTCATTTTATTAATGGTCTTGATGGTCTTCTTATCCAAGACCCCAAGCTTCCCGACCTTTTTGTGAAACTTGAGTTCACTGATGGACTTGTCCTCTCCTGGGACCATCTGGGCCAACTTGGCCAGATTCCTTCTCCTCTTCCTTTTCTTTGTTCCTGGAAATTCACGATTGATTGGACTCACTGGGCTGGTGGAGGTTCCCTCGTGAATGGTTTCCACAGTGAGCAAAGGCTGTTTCTTTGGTCGTCCTCTTTTTTTCTTGACAGGTGTGATCACAGTAAGACTGTCTGTATTGGTGTACAGAGGGCTGGATGGTGTGATGGGATAGGCTGAGGGAGGCTCCACCATCAGCTTCTCAGATGTTGTCATGGAGGTCTCCCGAAGGATAGATTTAGGTTTGCTGCAGGTCCATCGCCGCTTAGCTGCGTGTTTGGGGTGCTGGACTTCAGATAATTTGCCAGCTGTGGAAAGGTCGGTGGGCAGGAGAGTGGATGTCACTGCTAGAGGTTTTCTGACTCTGGCGGCACTGTTGGGGGAAGCTTTGTCAGTGAACACACCGCTGTCAATAGATACTAAGGGGGACTCGTTTTCTATCACTTTCCCTGGCTTTGTGGCTCGAAGATCTTTTTTACTTGCGTCTGATTGAGAGCTAGTTCTGCTTGCTATTTCACTGCTCATAGTAAGTACAGAAGACAGGCTTTTCTCCTGGATAGTTTTCTCTATAGAAGATTTTATGGATTGCCTTTTTTTCCTTTTGTGGCCAGATGCATCTGTTGTCGGAGACTTTATTGGGATAGTAATTCGTACATGACTGGTGTCACTTTCACAGCTGCTAGCAGAAATGGGATTCTGCTTTGAGGTTGATGTATCCAACATGCTGTCCATCGAGTAAGACTCCTTTTTCCCTTCCATGCTGTCATGGGATTTGCTGTCAAATGCTTTCTGGGCACTCTTCACCCACTCCATGTCCGTGGTTTGGACGGTCTGACTTATCAAGTCCTTTTTGTTGGACTTCTTCTTCGTACTTCCAGCAAGCTGGTCAGGGGCCTCCAGCTGCACAGCCCCCTCTGGATCCCCAAGAGGCAAAAGCCCACTGCAGTCGGGGGCACTGCTTGGCTGGGCGGCCACGCTGATGCCGCTGGGCGATGGGACTGCACTGCAAATACCCAGCTCTTTACTACTGACTGACAGCTGCCCCCACGTGCTGCTGCTGCTGCTGCTGCTGCAGGACTTCTTGGCCTGGGATTTGCTGAAGGGAACTCCTGGCTCCAGAGCAGAGACCTTGGTGGCACTAACAGCTTCCCTGCTGGGTTCTGTGTTGATGAAGCAACTCTGAGAAGCGGATCCGGTGTCGGGGCTCGCTGACCAGTCAAGATGGTGCTGGTTGCTACTTTTCTGCTGGTGCTTTGATTTTAAGGTGTCACTGGTGAAGTCTTGTTGGAGGCCCGGATCATAGTGCAGAGCAGAATGTTTCTGTGGCCTGTCATAAACCTGGAAGGTAGCAGAAAATAAATAGGAAAAGAAATTAGTTTATCAGTATATTCATAACCCCCACTTGCAGCTTTTTATTTGTGCAGTGAATGACAACTCATCTCAACCAACGTCCTTGTAACAGTTAGCAACTTTTATAAAGTGTTCTTATACTTAAGCCAAATTTGCATTTAGATTCATGCACAGTAAACAAGTCTTTTTTTGGTTTCTCCACTCTAAAAGCAGTGGAAATATTTCTATAAATACAGAATTGCTGGGGAAACATTTCTATTGATTTTTAATTTGAAACATAAGTAAAATATTCCCTTTCAATGGATGAATGGTGCAACTCAACCTCCTGGTGAGAATTCCTTTTGCCTCAAAAATAATCCTTCGCAGAACTCAAGGCTTAACAACAGCAATTAAGCTCATTATTGTAAACAAGAAAACTGAAAAATTATCTTAGAAGTTGTAACAAACAAGAGGAAAACCCATGGATCCACTTCCCTGTGAATCTGCAAAGATTTATTTGAATTTCCACATAGAAGCCATCCCCACAGTGTTTAAAATCATATGCATAGCATCAAGTGTGTGAGGCACACTTGGCAGGTTCAAGATTTGCATTACTCCTTTTCCATTTTAATAATCTGCTATTTGCAGTGTTGGTGAGAGATATTTTCAATATGATTTCTAATCTGACAGGAGCTCTTCAACCCACAGAGGTTACAGCAAGGGCAGAATTAAGCTGAAAATTCTTACAGAGCAAAAAAAAAAAATCTTTTTTTTATTTCTTGGCAGGCCTCCTTCAGAAATGCTGTTTACTACAGCTGAAACTTTTTGAGAAGTCTTTTAAAAGAAACAAAAATATTTTTACTTTTTTACTTTCTTTAATTGACCTGCTTTCTCCTGTTACATTTAGGCATTTTTATTTTGTCAAGCTCTGGGTCAAACTGTACAACTGACTCTGTACACCTAGTACTGTACAGAACTGGGTGTACCAAGTACTGACACTGTTCTTAATGTCAAATAAATGATGAGAGACTTAAAATAAATGCGTAGCCAAGGAAAGAATGATTAAAAAAAAAAAAGCTAAGTGTCTCCTGTTCCTGCAAACAGCCTCTTACAAGTAAGTTTCTATCAGTAGCCTTAGGTTAGAGCCCTCTTTGGGGGGTTTGCAGCAGAAAGTTTATGGTAAGGAAGCAGAAGAGCACAAGAGGGCTTTGAGCTGGGAAAGGAGGTGTCCCTAGTTCTGAGCAACTTCAGAGTGATTTGAGAAGGACTAAACACCCCCAAGCCCACAATGCATCATCTAGTGACAACTAAACATACATGTTATTGACAAAATGATGTTGAGCTATCTTTCATGTGCATATAAAAATGGACATGTGGCTTTCCTGGAATAGGCAATAATGATGAAGTTGTTCTGGTCCATTGTCTGAGAAGCAATCAGGGACTCTTAAATCCTGTGGATAGTTCATCTGTCATGCACATGGACCAGCCATGCTCAGGGAAAACAGAGATTTCCAGGAATTGTGGAGTGAGAAAACGAAAGCATGCAGCTGCGGTGGAGCTGCAGATGTCGCGGGCAAGCGACACCCAGTTTCCTCAGCCTGAGAGAAGAGCAGAAAGCATAAACAGTCCTTGGGGAATGAATCAGTTCCTCCTCCTCCTCCTCCTTCTCCTCGCAGTGGCCTCCCACGCATGAGCCATGCAGGACACAGCGGCCACGACCCACACTGATGCCCTCCTCTGGAAAAGGGGGCCCACCGAAACCCACATCTTGAGAGGAGGCCAGGGAGGGGTCGAAAGGAAACCAGCAGCCCCAGCACTGGAGTTTTATAGCTTGTTTTTATTTTGATTATTTTAAACTGATCCCAAAGCTCCTGAGATCTGCCACTGGGGGCTTCTCCTGCCCCCTAGCCCCTAGGCTGGGTTACCTCTCAGCTGGGCACAAGGAGGTGTGTGGGACGTGGCCACCCCCTGGTGAGGTCCCAGGGAGCTGGAGGTGGTTACCCGCCTTCCCAGCTCCATATAAGAAAATCATCTTCCTGAGGTACCACGATTTGCAGTGTGGAAGAGCCCTGGAAATTCTGGGCTGAGGGCTCTCGTGGGCCCCAGGACCCACACTGAGGCAGAGCTAGGCTGTTTCTGAACAGATCCCAGACTGATGGCAGCAATCAAAGCATCTCCTTACACCCACATTACTTCCCAAATGCTGAGCCATGAAACTAAATGACCTGAAAAATTTAATTTGGAAGAGAAAAAAAAAAAAAAAAGCAAAAAAAAAGATAGGAAAGAGGGTTACAGCAGTGAGAAAAAAACATGACATGCTGGCAACACCCTGGTCCCTCTATATATACCACACTTGCAGGGATCCATAGTTTAAAAGGAGCAATAATCTCCGATCTGTATTTTAAGGCAGTTAAAAAGGGCTCAGAACAGAGAGGCCAGCTATGGATCAGCGATGAATGCTGATATATTGCTTGGCTCCTTCAGCTTCATTTCCTTGGCCTGCACGTTATGTAGTGATGATGCAACTCTCAACACATCCCTAATGATAGCCCTGTCATTACTCCAGCAGCATGGGACACCACCACATCGATCTTAAAATTCATGAGAGAGATATGCCTATGTCATCAAAGGTGCCAACTCTGGAGGCATTTAATCACACGGATAAGCACTCTGATTTCAACAGGCCGTCAAAAAATGACCAGTCTGCAGGATCAGGGGACTCCATTTCCTCAGCAGGATGTCAGAACTGTATATCTGCCCAGGCACATAACAGTCTGCTGGGCTTCTTTGTGAAACTTCCTCCAGCATTTACTGTTGGCTCTATCTTGCCAGAGACATCCATATCACCCAAAAATAATTCTTCTGCAGCCCAGCAGCCACAGATTATTCGGCCACAGCAGGTTGGACTTCACTGGCTCCAAGGGATTTACCTAAAAACACTACTGAATCAGTTGAAAGTAATGCAGCCCCATGCATTTTATTCCCTGTGTATCCATTTAACTTGCTGTCTGATCCTATTGGTCCTGATGTTTAGCAAGCACCATCCCAAGAATCCAACAAGCCAAGGCTCTGCTGAGCTCTCAGAGCTGTCAGGAGGGTGAGGGCAAACAAGGATCTCCAGAAACCTGTATCTTGGTGCCTTTCACACAAATTCATTACTTTATTTGTCAGTAAGTGTGAAATATACTCCAGCTCCATAGGTCTTGGCAAGGGGCTGTTGACTTGAACAGAGTTCCTGTGGCAGCCAGCCGAGACCAGCACCAGGAATAGTGGGGTTTTTCATGAAAACAGAAAGATTTACCTTTATTTACTTTTTGGTTTATGAGGCCCTAAAAGTGCTTCAAACTTCAGCGCTTGCCTCTACTTGTAGCTTGCCCTTTCATTAAATGGGATTTTCTTCTGCAGCCAGATATTCTGCACTGGGAACCTGCCTCTTCTTCTTTTGTGGAAGTAGAAGCGTAAATTAACCCATGTAATTTTACTACATCTCTCTATACTTGGTCAACATTTCTCTTGATATGCAGTTTACTGGAAGGGTTCAGTAGGTTAGTAATTCCATCTTTCCTTTAAATAAAATAAAATACACACAGAGAAGCTGACAGCTTTCTTTCCTAACTGCAAAGAATCTTGAGCACCTTGATCCAGCACATGCTAAACCTCAGACTAGACAAAAAAAAATTTCAGTCCTCTTATTAGTAGTATACGATTTGAATGACAAACTGCTGTGCCTCAGCCCTCAGCTTTGGCAATGGTGGGCAGATCTATAAGCAGGATACATCCCATACACTGGTGACCGGTGAGCACTGTCAGAGAGGAGCAGAGATTTTATACTGTGTGCTTATACCTGCCTTGCCAGATCTCTGAAACCCTGCACCTGGAGGGCTCATTACTCCCCATTAACAGTTTTGTTCTGGCACGCAGCCCTTGCAGCTGAGGAGATGAGACTGTATCAGTCCCATGAGGAGCGGCACCCTACTCTGCAAATAGTACCCAGCAGCAGAATCCATCCCTCAGGGACTCTTTTCATTTCACTACTGGATGTCTCAGTCTGCCTCCCCATTCCCTTGGCTGAGCTTCCATCTAAATCCACATGCTGCTTCCAGTCCCAAAGCAAAAAAGTGGGAGAAGATGACAGAAACCTAATCAAGGGCCTAATAAAATACTACTACTTCTACTAGCAATAATGATATTAATAATAATAATATCAAAATAAGATAGAATAAAACTACTAATGATGATAAAATAGGCAGTTATAGAAACTCATCACCTAGAAAAAAAATCTGAGTGCTTAAAGGAGTGGTCCCCCTGCTACAAATGCACCTTTTTGAGGAGGTAACACACATAAAGCTTGTCAAGAATCTGGCTTGCAAATCAAAGTTAATACTACAACGCCCCCTCTTTAAATCATTGCAGATCCATCTGTGTAATGGCTCCTCAAGTGTAATTCCCTATTAAGAGGCTTTATCTGGAGAGATAAGCAGCTGGTTCCCATGTCACTAATTGCTGTCTGCTGTGATTTTAAAACATCTGCACCATTGTGCTCTTCATTTTCATATTCTAATCACCCTGAAACTTGAAAAAGGTACATCATTGATTGTTTCTGTGGGTTAATTAGTACACAGTCTCCTTGTAGAGACAATTTAAAGGCAGTCAGAACCTCAATCAGCAAGTTTGTTTTAAAAATTAATAACATCGGGAGCGTCTGTGGGGATTGGCATCCACAGTGACACATCAGAGTGTGCTCTGGGGACATACCATCCTTTGTTATCTTCTTCATAGGCTGGAAATAAAATTGAAAACAAAAAGAGAAAGAAGAAAGGCTTTCCTAAACGCACAATGTCACTTAGGATCAGGGTCTTGGGAAGTGCTTGCTCTTATCCCAGGGCCACCCCTGCCTCTCCAGCGAGAACAAATCTCATCAAAACACTGTATAATACCTCTGTGTGGTCTAGGAACTTGTAAGCCATTTTTGGTAACAATATTGCCATCTAGCATCTGGTATCTCATTGGAAATCTATGGGATAGAGCTGTGATGCATGTGGGCATTTGCTCTGCCGGCCCTCTGAGCTGGCAAGATGCTGGATCTCCAGGTGGTGTCTCCAAGGCATGCAGAGGAGGATATTAGCTCAGGCACAGCACTCTGCTATGGCAGTGCTATTCCATGCAAAGTGGACCTTCCCTTGGATCCAGCAAGCTCAGAGGAAAGGCTGGCCTGAATTCACACCAGCTTCAATTTAGGCTTATACTTGAAAGTACTCCAGACAATGCTGGTAAGAACTTTGGTGCCTAGCAAGAGGTCAGCCTGAGAATTTCCAGGCTAAATAAATAAATCTGCTGTCACTGCAGTGGGCACCTGCCTTCTGAAAAAGCATGCTTTGTTCTGGTCCTGAGCTCCTAAAAACTGGAAAATCTCCAAGTGATTTGTTCCTCTTGAAAAAGCTTTCCCTTCAGTTTCTGCTTCCTAGACATGCATGAACACATGTTACCAGAGAAGAAAACCCTTTGAGAGGAAGAAAAAAAGAGATTTCTAGCTCCAACGCATGAATAAATAATCTTGGCTCGGCTCATACTTTTGCTCAAAATTGAGCATTTCCTCTTGTGTCCCAATGGGACAGCTGTAAACTTCTCACTTGAAGGCTCTAATCAGAGCTATGGGTTGGAGATATTTCCTGTCTTTTGGTGAGTGCACTGAGCCTTCCCAGGGTAGAATTATTCTGTAAATAAGAGATGCCAAATGAAGGAGACAACGGATTGAGGCAAAATGTAGGTTGGGCCTGACGACCTAGAGGTTGAGCAGTCATTGGCATGAAGCGTGAGGTGTCTGTGATCCAGTCAGGGTACCCCATAATTGCAGGTGTCTCAAATGGACTTACAAATTTCTTCAGATCCTCAGTGACTTTAACCAAGGATGAGGGATACAACCAACATGTGACACTTGCTGGAACTAAAAACAACAGTGGTGTCTTTTGAGAAACTCCACTTAATCTAGTTCAAAACACACATAAGGGTTTTCATTAAAAGTGAGGCAGTGATGGAAGACACATCAGCAGGCACTAACATAAAATTCATTGCTATCATTCCAAAATAAGGGATTTTCCAAAATTTGCCAAATTTATCACTCCCAGGGTTTACTCCGTCCACAGCTCTCTGGGCCTTAAAAAGCACGAAGCCCAAACACCTCCACACTCACAGGCGTGTGGATCACAGAATCACAGAAAGGTTTGGATTGGGGGGACCTTGAAGATAATCTAGTTCTTTCATTTGACATAGAAAGAGAGGCAGGAATAAACATGAGGCTGCCCTTGAGAGCACGAGGCAGCATGCAGTGGGAGAGAACTAATTAAAAGTCATGCAACACCTCTTTATGTCCATTCACCAAACAAAAACATCCCAGATGGTGGTGCATGTTTTTCTGATTGTTTCAGTACAGAGAAACTGAAGCTCAGGCTTTTGCATTATGATTTGCATTAAGAACACCTTGTCTAAAGCACTCACCCTGAAGGAAAAGGCAGAGCAATTCACAAAGATTACTGAAGGTAATCCACTCACATGTCTGCATATTGTAATCTTTTCATGCATTCCTGATAAAGCATCATGATTTTCTAAATATTTCAGAAATTCCAAAGTTATTCCAAATTCATTTCGCTACCAGCCTTAAACAGGATATTTTGCACACTGTTTCAATCTTCTGCAGGGTTTCAGACCTTTGCAGGGATTGAGCATTTTATACAGGCAAAAACCAGCAACATGTTGAATTTATAAAGGTAGGATTTGGTGCTGCAGGCTGATCTCCTCCTTGCTCGTGGAATAGACCCATCGCCGCACATATTTTTTTTATCAAATGTTTAAACAACCCTGCTCTTTTCAAGGCTTTTGTATTAAACACTGAGTCTGGGAAAACTCTAAACAATGGGATTTTTCTGTCATCTCCAACAAAGAACCCATCATCACCGACATAACAATGCAGTTTAAATATCGTGTTTAACCATAACACTGTTTGCCGCCTCGTTTTAGGCAGCTGGGAGAGAACAACTGGGCACCAGCTAAGGTGGACTACAGTGGGACTCATACAATTTTGTGCATTCAACTTCTGAGATAACCCTGGTTTGGTCCTTGTTTGGCCTCAAGCCTGTGCACGGATTTTTAAGCAAACGTTTCAGGCGTTGTATCCACAAAGCCAAGGCTTGCAGAGCAAGACGCCTTTTTGCTAAGCTGTGCTTTCATTTGTTCAAAAGCCTTGCTAATGAACTTAACTGCAGCAGTGATATTAAGGCTTTATTATTTGTACACAAAACACACTTCCATCCCTTCAGAAGTGGTGTAATTTCATGGAGCTCAACCTCCTCTCCCCGGTGTGTATTGTGATGTTGCGCATCCAGGTTTCCGTCTCATCCCACCCTTTCAATTTGCTCTGTAACTTCAAGTTGTAGAAGGCAATGTATTTCTGTACTTGACTCAGCCAAAATCAGACAGCAGAAGCATCCCAAGGCAGACTGGGACACGCAGAAATGTGAGCAGTAAGGGATATTAATCTCTGAAAGGTTTGTGGTGTTGTCCAGGATGTTAATGCTTCAGCACGTCTCAGATAGCTAAATTGGAAATAAGGATGTGAGCAGCCGTGCACTTTAAGTTTCTGCTTTAATTTTTAAAAGCCTGCAGTGCTTAATTTGCATTGAAAGGTTTCTTTTATCCTTCATTTAATATAAGAATTGCAGCATTACCCTCAATACTTTTTTTTTTTTTTTTTAAAGGGATGGGCAAAATATAAATGGTTTTCCATCATGGCCAGTGATTCTTTCCACTAGAGTTAAATAATTTGATTATAAATTGAGTCCTTAAATGTCAAGGAGATGCTGAATTCACCTGAAAACAAGCATTTAGCGAAGCTCATAAAAGCTGTGAGCTGCAGTCAGTTAGCTCATCATTCTTTTGACATGCACTTCATTTAGCAGTTACTGACCACCAGATTAATTCTTTCACAGCATCTTGATTGCAGCTAAGGTCTAGTATGAAGTATTGCATGATCAACAGCATTAGCAAAAAGTCCGGAAATCTGTCAGAACATCTATCTGGCACAGCCGGGTTATAAACCTCATGAAAATTCGTGGAACAGGTCAAATATACATTGTCCTTCACAGTCCTGCATTAAGATCTGAGTCCTGTACCCAGAATTTAGTGAGGGCACCACCTGTGCCTTCATCAAATTCACCATGAAAAGACGGACTTCAGTGGTCAGCAGCAAAAAGTGGGAGGTTCATTACCTTTGGAAAATCCGCCTAAAGCAGTCATAAATGGTGAATTTCTGGCTCCACTGGGTGTACACTGAAAAGTCACTGCACTCTGTGCAAAGACAGTACTCGTGTGTACCATCCAGAGATAAGATGTTGTCTGGCCTCTCCTCAAAAGCTATATCAGATTGCAAAGTGGGATTCTTCTTTGTTTCCAGCAGTAAAATAATTCCCTTCTGACTGAAGGGAATAGGAGCACACCCACCTTGCCTTGCACAGTGTGCAGTCCTTAAAACAGTCCAAGCCGGCATGCAGTGGAACCTGTCCCATTTACAAAAGGCTACAGGATGCATGGGGTTTTAGAAGCTTTATGCTCCTGTTTCCCTATAACATTTCCCCTATTTTCACCACTGTACGCAGATAAAAAGTGATCCCTCTACCTTCTTCCCCAGAACTGGTAGCAACCCCAGGAAGTGAAAAGTGGGTAAATATCCTGGCACACATTGAAGATGTCAAAGCCTGGCAGACATCTCTGTTTCTGGACTAGAACTGATGCTCCTGGGACACGGCTGTTCAGGATTTAAGTCTTCAGTCAGGTGATTTTACAGTCCTAGAATCTTTAAGGAATGACGGAATTCAGGTTTGAAGAAGGACACACAGCAGTGCATCAGGACATGCGTTGTGGGAATGTTAATGCCCGGCTGCCAGTCCTCTTTCAAGACCTGAGAAGGGGTTATTTTGGGCAGCAGCAAAAACACATGCTGCCCTGACTAAATCTGATTGCTCTCCTACAAGGACTAATTTTATCATCCCCTGGATGATTTGGCTCTTTCACACAGGTGTTTTTGCAGGTTTCCCACCACAAGTCAACAACAACAACAATACAGTGACATAAAATGTCTCCCTGGGGATGCCAGGTGAGGTGATGAAGAGTGACACTGCATTTTTGGGACGTTGCTGTGCTTTTTCTGAATGACATGTATCTTGTCTCTTCTTCCTCCTCTCCCTCCTCAGCTATGACAAAATCACCTTTACTAATAAACCTCTAGCTCAAATAGCAGGTTTTATTTAGTGTGCTATAAAACCAGTCATTTCTCAGGTCATAAAAGGGGCTCAACTGGACTGCATCATTTTGCTGAAGTGAGTTTTCTGGTGGAGCGATTCTCCCTTCTAAATGCCACAGTCCTCCACTATCAGTATTTATGTACCAAAATAAAATGCAATTCTCTGTATTTTATTAAGTGTGAATCTACAGCGGAAATCCATTTGGGAGCTGATCCCAAGATTTTATTGTCCCTTGATTTTTATACTTTCAAAACATTCTCAACTGTTTTCACAACATCACCAGGCTAACTACAGTTTTATTAAGGTACAACAGCATCACTTTGAGGCCCTGACCAAGTTTAGGTTTGTTTTCTGTACACATAAATCAACAGAAGCACAGACCAGAAAAAGAAAGGGCAGGAGCAGTGGTCTAGAAAAGGTGATTGCAAAACAACCCAAGCACAACTTCGTGCTTGAATGACCTCCCAAACTTCTCTAGCTTCTCACCTAACAAATCAGGTGTAAAATTCAGCTTATGGAGTCCCCAGTCTTTCCCTCATGAGGCTGAATATGCAGGTAAAAGCCTTTAAACATAAATTCAGATTTGGGACTAGCATCCAGAAGAGAGTTGGCATCAGGAAAACATCTGCGTCAGAACCAGCCTATCTTATGCTGATAATCTGGCCTGGACAAACCCTTAAAACTCCTGAGCCAGTGTAGAAATCCAGTGCTTTTTAGGCACACACTCCCCTTAGGAGTGGAGACATTGAGACCAGATAGAGCAAAGGTGTGGTACCACCAGCACTTCAGAGCATTGTCCTTTTAATTGCCCTTGTCCTAGTAACTCATTTAAATACATTTTTTTGCTCTACACATGTTGACGAAGCAAAACCATTCCAAGCCCTGTTATTGCTTCCTCTTAAGTGCTGGCTGCACACTCAAGTTGAGTAAGTCTATAAAAGTACTGGACACTGAAGATATAGTCTCCTGTCCAAGCAGCTTGGCAAAGAGGGTAAATCCAAACAGCAGTACATGTTTTAGACCTCAAAGTGCGTTTGTCCAGTGCTAATGGGGGAAAGGTATTCCTCTTTCTTTTCAAAATGTACTTATTTTGAAGAATTGGCGTTGTGAGAGTTGGCAGAAGGTAAGGGTTTCAAAGAGCTACTCGAGGAGAGAGAGGGAGATTGGTTAAAGCACGGGTGAACCTGGTGTTAAAAGCATCTAGGATACACATAAAAGGGCCTAAAAATATGTGGGAGAAGAGTGCCACTGGAGGTCCTTCAGTGCCACGGGAGGTCCTTCAGTTTGGCAGATACACAGGATTTGGAGCTGAAGCTAGGAAAACTGAG
>JAWMRA010000090.1:66222893-66235537 GCA_035584735.1 Pseudotriccus pelzelni | reverse complement strand
CCAGACAGAGCAACCTTCTGAGATCAGTGCAGATTCATCACCCACCCTGCACACGACCTTATCAGCCGTTGCGATGGGTGGCCTCTGTGGAATTCTATGGAAAGGGCAAAGATGGAAAATGTGCACTTTAAAGTGCCACGGAATTTAGTTCGGTGTAATTTCTGCTGCTGCAGACTGCTCAGCCTGTTATGGATATCTGAGAATATCGCTTTTTACCTGATTGGAGGTCATTAGATTTATTAAAGTAAAATTTTTTCCTTTTTTTTTTTTTTCCCCTTTTGGAATAATTAATTGAGGGTGCCAATATCTGTGTGCATAATATCTCCAGAGATGAAAAGAGAAATAAAGCTTCCTGACATTCCTTTCCCCACATGTAACACATTTTGCATTTACCTTTACAAAGAAGGGAGTATATAAAGAGAAGACATTGCTGTGCTGAACTGTGGTACAAAAGTTATGGCAAAAAAAGTGACTGACAAGGACTCAGGAGTGCAGCAGGAAATATTAGACATTAAATTTTTAGTTTCCTCATCATCTATGTTCCCATCTGGTGGCACCTACTAATAAATAAATTCAGAACAGGAGTTGTTTCTGTTGGCTTGCAGGCTGTTCTCCATCAAGAACCATGGATCTACATGTTGTAAAAATGTTACTTCAATGAGTAAAAACAGTGTGACGGGCGGGGGGGTGTGTGTATAAACCAAAGAGCAAGGAAGTAACAACGGTTTATTACATCTGTGCATCTTTCATACAAAGCAAAAATGCCTTGTTGGTAACTAAAGTCTATCTTCAGTAAATCTCAAAGCATTTCATGAAAGAAGTAAGAGTCATTATTCTGCACACTACAGATGGAAATACTAAGGCTCAGTGATCTGCCCAATCTGTCTTTCCATGCTCCTTGACCAGTGCCAACAGGAGATTTTGGTTTCCTCACGCTCACTTTTGCTGGTGCCCATGAAGGTTCCCACGACCACGGCCTTCCAAGGCATTTTACAATCTGGATGACCATGACTTAGAATAAGTGAATGCCTGGCTGAAGTGCAAACAAGCTGATCCTTTATTATTTGAGTCTAAACGTGACACCTAAGGCGTCTGCAGGTAACACAGACACAACTGGAATTCCTGTTTGCCAAAGGACTAACAAGAATTTGTGTTTCAGCACAGCAGCACCTTCTCACAGCCAGTCACCTGGGACTTGAGGAAGTCTCATACATACAGGACTTCGATTTCTGTGCTGCAAACCCACAAGAGTGGGGTTTTTTAAGACTTTTAGCTTTGTGGAGGTATTAGAACGGATTATCCATGCATCTGCTGTCGCAGCACGCATAGGCCCTGTGTGGTGCCTGCCTGTGTCTGTGTGTGAGTGTGTTGGTGGGCATTTCATTTTAAAGAAGGGCTTTTAGTCTCACAGAATGAAACTTGGGGAAGATCCCCAGTCCTCCACCCTTGAGGTAATCACACCAGGAAAGGCTGTCCTGTCTACCCACTTCTCATCAAGCATAGGACAAGGTGGCAGGCAAGAACTGACCTTGTGTTTGTGCTGCTCAGAGCCCCAGCAACCCACAGCAACTTAAATTAGAACATGTGCAATATAATTAGATTTTCTCCCTTTGCAGACTTGTTGTGCTTCTCCTGTCAGAAAAGGAGGGGACACTTCAGATAGAGGCCCGAGCTCAGCAGGGCTGTTTGCTGCTCACCAGGGCTTTGCTTTGAGCGAGATGGGGGAAAGGCTGGGATTAAAGCAAAGACTTTGCTCTTTCAGCTCCTGCCTTACAGAAGCAATTTTTAGTCAGGGACCACAGAAAGTGAATCCTGGATTTGGAGACAAAATAAGAAATCCAGGTCAGGATTCGAATCCAGGTTTCCTCCACATGACTTGAGTTGTTTCTTACTCAGGTTGTAGCTTGGAGGGACCTGATCAGGTATGAGATCAGGTTTGGAATAGCCCCTGTTAAATATTGCAGGAATTGACCCTCCAGCCCTATCTGTAGAAAAACTTCTTGAAGCTCATCACTCAGAGCAGAGTATTCTCAGAGAGTGGCTCTGGCCTCTAAACTCTGATCAAAGCCTGGTTTAGGATCCTGATTTCACTCTACAGTCCTTTTTTTTTTTCTTTTTTTTCTCCTTTGGCATAGAGATCCTTGAATTTAATCGAAAACTCATTTCAATTACAATAAATTGTGGTTTGTTAGGGGGGTTGCCTAATGTCCTCCCTCCTGCTTGAAGAAGACAATTTTTACCATCAAGTTATAACACCATAAATTCTTAATTTGAAAATTTCTTTTTGAGGCAAACCATGGAAGAGCAGACACCACAGTCTCTACCTTTTCCTCATTGCTACTAGGCAAGAAAGTATTTTGAAAACAAAAACAAAGACAAACTTATTTACACAATTGAATTTAAACCCGGGTTTGGGGTTTTCTTTTGTAAGTTAACAGAGGTTAACATTTCCTTGCATTCCCTCTGAGAATGCCACAGTATAAAAATGGGCATTTGAAAACAGAGCAAAACTCCTAACAGCATTCCAACTGGTCATGCTGTTCAGATGACAACACTTCTAGCTTCTTGTTCAGTGTTTTGAGGTTTACTCATCAGTAAAATCTCAAGTTATGGACATTTTGTTAACCACAGGGTAGCACAGCTGACCACAGTAAGAATGCAACTGAAACAGCTGCCCATGAAGCAGCACCATCACCTGCCTCTGAGCATCTTTTTCTTCGGCTTCCTCAGTAGGTTATTTCCCACAAGAGCAGCTCTGGACCATTTGTGGTCCTTCCATAGAGGATTTGCCTCATCACTACACCTTTAATGAGCAGTGCATTACTCAGCCTTCTAAGCCAGGTTGCAGATGATGACTGTGAGACTATACAGGCCTTCCTCTGCTGAGATTAAATGTGGTTTGAGGTAGGTGTTCTCTGCTGTAGGTGTGTTTTCTACTCTTGGTCACTGTTCCGCAGGCTCACAGGCTCAGCAGAGGGGAAAAAAAGTATATAATTATAAAAATACCAGGGAGAGAGCACTGCATGGTGTCAGACACCAAACCTGGGGAGTAGGAGTTTCTCCACAAGTGGGGTCAGTGTATCTTGACCACCCAGATGCTAGACCGTCTTGGCATCTTTTGGAGCACCAACACACTCTCTTCATTCATTCTGGCACCAATTTATCCTTGCTGTCACTTCTAGCTAATTTACCTGGAAAAAACCCTCAGAACTGTGATAGTAAGCATGGTCTAACTGATCTAGGATTTTAGAAATTATTGTTTTGTTCTTGTATCTGCAGCATTCCCTGGTCTTTGAGATGTTCAGGGACAGTCTTCTGCAGTGTGATTATTGGGCAATCTGAGCCACAAATTTGGCAGAGGCTTCTACTACTATTATATAAATCATGTTTTTAGTAAAGAAGATATTTCAGCGGATTTTTTTTCAAATTCTAAAGGAGGCCCTACTGAAGTGAGGATGTCTGCACAATTTCCCCAAAGGAGCACAGACTGGAAAACATTAAAATGGCAAAACTTCACATTAGGCTCATTAAATTTTGACCAGCTTGGTTTACCATCTTCTCTGAAGAACCGTGTACAAACAAACAAAAAAGAACACCTTTCCAGTCAAATAAGGGGAGTAGGTCACCTAGTTTAAGCTCCAGTGATCTCATTTCCATTCCTATTGGAGTAGTAACCTCAGGGCCCAGACGAGACACCTTTCTCCCACTGGCAGCTTAGGCTAGCATTAGACAAGGTGCAGAGTTTACCTGAAGGGTGTGCTTATGCCTACTTGTCTTTTTGGGCAAGAAGCAAAAGTTAATGCAGAAGTGCTTTTAGTTAGTGAACTGAAGAAACAGAGCCAAAATCTTTCCCTTCCGACCGTTACACCCCGACGGGAAAGAAGTAAAGCGTGGTTGTTTCAGGAGAGCGAGGCTTCGTGCAGGAGTTAGTGAGGGAGCCTCAGAGGCATTGGAGCAGCACAAAACGCCTTCTGAAGCACACAAGGGTCATAGGTGCCTGTTTAAACTTTCTGCCCACGCTGCAGTAACATGCGCAGCAAACAAAGCCAGGCTGCTCTCTAACAATCTTGTCTCGGAACCAGCGTCAGCTCGGGGAATATAGCGGCAGAGCCTTGGTGTAACTCAAACGAAAACATGGAGGTTACTAGGGATACCAGGAGACTCATGGAGCAATTAAATAACCAACAGACACACACACCCACACACGCAGCCCTCATTTACTCAAAACCCTGACAGTTGTTTATTGAGAAGTAGGTGTTGACGGTTCACTTGTCTTGGATGGATTTCTCCCGGAATAAACACCAGTGCTTTCAAAGTGCCTGATCCCATTTTCTTGTTAAAAAAAAAAAGAAAAAAAAGAAAAAAAAATGGAGAAAAAACCCTTTAAAAATCCCACAAATGCTATATACAGAGCGGGTGTCATTACTGCTGTGTGCTGTGGAGAGGGGAATCCATGTAAGGGAAAAGATTCAGCTGCAAGAGTGTTTTGGAAAACTAAGAGTTATTTCGCAATAGGCCGTGACATCTCCCTTGGAGAAAACTTGCCCAGATTCTGCAGATTGCTTTGCAGATGGAAAAGGGACAATGTCTGATTGCAATATACTCTCAGATAAAGTCAAGTTTGTCTCGGTCTAGAAGCTTTCCCTTCCCAGAAGGCCAAAATTGAGCACTGAAGGCATCTATCCTTCTTTAAGCTAATCTTTATATTCAAGTGCAGGTGCAATCAATAATATCAGTGTAATCTCCATTGTAAAACAGAGCCCGTTGAATGTCAAAAGGCTGAGCAAAATTTCCCTTCTCAGTCCCAGCACTGTGCTATCAACAGCTGAAGAAACTTTTCACAATGCAAATGGGAGGAATGGGATGAAATGAAAGGAAATTCAGGCTTAATATTAGAACTTGCTGACAGCAAGATGTATTAAGTCATAGGGCAGCCCACAAATGCAACAGGAAACCCACTTTTTGAACACTTAGGACTGGAAAAATTAATAGAGAATTGAGAAAATGCTACAGGGAGCAACTGTGCAATGACAGAAAAGGAGACATCAAGGTGAACTATCTACACCTTTCCCATTCATCCCTTCCATGTTTCAGCAGAAATCCCACAGTTTCTGCCACTTACAGAATTTTATTGCATATGGTGAAAACAAGGTTACTCTGATACAGGTCTGAGAAATTTTTGATGGTCAGAAGGGGCAAAACCAAAGATGCTGAGCAAGGGTGGTTTTCAGTAACCACATTTTGCTGCTGGACTTGCTCATCAACATGCACAATAGCCCACATTTACCAGTTTCTAACACAGCTAAGCACCTTATAAGGATCCCCCTGCTGAATTTCCTTGCATTAGAAATGTAGGCATATTAATCCAGGGCATTATCTATGTTTGCACTATCAAAACCTGCAGCAAGAATCACAGAGTCATAGAATGGTTTGGGTTGAAAGAGATCTTCAAGCTCATCTCATTCCAAACCCCTGTCATGGGCAGGGACACCTTCCACTAGACCAGGTTACTCAAAGCCCCATCCAGCCTCTCACTGAACCCTTCCAGACATGGGGCATCCATGCGATTCTTCTCTCCTCACTCTTTTACTTGGCTCCAAGTGCTTTTAAAACCACTCCTATCCATACATAATTTTTGGGAGATGTGCATTTGCAAAACCACCTGAAAATACTTCTTTTGTAGGTATAATTAAAAACTATTGCATGGTAAAATTTAACGTTGGGGCCTGAAATAAGTTTGTGGGGTTGCTGCTGGGTTTGCCACACTCCCTGACTTACCAGTCAAAGCAATCAGGCAAATAACCCACCTCCCACACACGCTTAAACAGTCCTTACACACTTGCTGTGTGCATTTTCTCCAGGGGCCCTTTAGATGCTGTTTTGTACACAGGGCAGCGTGTGATTTCAGTGGTGTGAAATAAAGAGGTTAGTGCCATGGAAAAAGTTCCAAACACAGAAAATACTGCTCGAGATTCATAAATAATTAAACAGGGTGCATTTAAAACATGAGCCATTAAAAACAACCTTTGTGGGGGGGAAAAAAAAAAAGAAAAGAGGAAACTGTAGGATGCAAGTTAATCTTTCATAAAGCAAACCTTCAGATGGTTGCTTCTTCACGGGCACTTCACAGTGCTGATTCCTTTTGAACTGAGCATTCATACAAAAAAGCGTTTTGACAATCCCACCAGGATGCTCATCCTCTGTGTTCAGAGGGAGATTTATAAAGATCACAAGGCAGGATTGTGAATATAATGATCCCAGGGATTAGCCTTTCTTCCAGCTAGGGTAGGGCAGTCCTCTGGATCTATCTGAAATCAGAGAGGGGGCTCTTGACTGTGAGCCAGTGTGTGGCTTTCTTCTCACTGCCCCTGTCCCTTCCCCACCTACTCTCATGTGCTTGCAATACTTTAAATGCTTAATAGTTTAAAACAGTCATATGTTAGCTATCACCCTTCCTGTCAAGGAAAATGAAGGAATCTCCATTAAAAGTAAGTGAACTGTTGCTCTCCATCAGAGTGGATCTACTACTGGCAAGTGCTGTTTAAGTATTGATAAAGGAGCTTATTTAACCTTCTGGAAAATCAAGCCCAAAGGATAAGGAAAAGCTTATTCAGAGGAAAGAAGATTTTGTGATTAAGACACTGGATAGGTATTTAGAAAACCCCTTGTTTCCTCTTATTTTCTTGTACCCTCTTTGAGCAAGGAATTTGATCACCAATCAAAACACCAGAAGAGATCATCTCCTGTTTTGGCATCTAGAAATGGCTTTAGCCTGTGAGGTCCGAGGAGCAAGACCCACCTCTCACAGTGTCTACTATGAGAGGGGTATGATTTAGTCCAGGTCTTCTCACACTGCCTGAATACAGTAGAAACATGCTTATTTAACTGAATTAACTGCTTTAATCCCTTGCATCCAACAACTAAAGGAAAGGGCAATAACGTCATAAACGCAGGTGAAATAGTACCACTTACATAAGAAGAGAAAACCAGCATGCAGGAGGAACTGTGCACTACCTGTTGTTATTTGCCCAAATTTTTATGCATGTGAACTTTTAAGTAACCACATTGCTTTACAGAACATATATAATAAGTATGTATAATAAATGACTTGAAGCCTGTTGTAAAAACAGTACACTAGCAAAGACAAGAACCTAAAAGACCTCATGATGAGTTTGTGAGCGTGGCCTCATTTCAGTCCATTTCTGCAAACAGATTAGTGGTACGGGCTTTAATTACATGGTCACATACTGCTCTTTTCTGCAAGGTCCCTGCTTCACCAAGTGCCAGTGAGACATTTTAATTCCTGTAACTTTATAGCACATTAATCATGGGTGATGAGGCCATGAATCAGTTATGCAAGTCATTCCAAATACATACTGATGAAATCTGCAAACCATCACCACCCACCACGCGTATTCTGATTATCCACCTGTGTTATGGATGAACTATTTTGGGATTGTTTTAGACAGTTCTGAGGATGTTTGATGTTTTTTTCAGTAGCACAGGGATATCTGACCCACCATTCCCATAGTATCATGTGCCTCAGCTTCCATGTGGTCATTTGTGAAAGGCCATTAAGGAAATATGTGACAGTGTAACATTTAAGGCCTTCAAGTGGAGGCCTAGGGCAACATTCTGAGTGGAAAAAGCTACTATAGTATCTTTAAACACAAGTTATGTCAAACTGCAGATGTAGCTAACCCTTTATGTGGTCTTAGTAAGCCCAAATTTGTGTGATTCCTTTTTAAAAAATAAGCCCTGTGACAGTGTAATATGGCTGAAAAAAAAATCTCCTTTGTATGAGGTAGAATGTTACTCACTACAATTTTACATCTATGTCTTTATAAAGAACATGGTCAAGATTTGGACTTTTTGCCTTTTTTTTTTTTAATTTTTAAATTTTTTATATTTGGTACTGGGTAGGTACAAGGAGGTTTTCTTAGGAACAGTAAATGAAGTAATAAAAAGGCAAAGACAAGTAGATTTGCAGTATTGAATTTCTATTTGTCATACAAAGACATGTATGCAGGTCGTTCCAGCTATTGGTGTTATCCTTTCTTGCTAGTGGCTTGAAATCCACCACTCACCAAGTCATAAATATTACATTTGGAAAGACCTCTCAGGCCATTCAAGTCACCCTCTTGCAATAGGTACAGTGATCCCTACTGAACATTCACAAGCATAATTCAATTTTGCCATCAGAAGGGTCATTTGCCTCCTAATTACCATGGAAAGAATGCAACAGACCACTAACTCTTCACCACAACATATACATTATTTCCCAGTATACTCCAATATATGCACACATAAATTGTACTTGTCTGTTTAGTTCACTGCAAAAATTGTCCAGCCACGAGTATGTTGTCCAATGAACCCCACAGCTGACAGGGAAATTCAAGCAAGAAACCTCTTCCTGTGTTTCAAAGTAAAATTTCAAAGAGAGAGCCAACAGAAGCTTTTCTTTAAAAGAGTACTGATAGTCAAAATAATTTCCTTTCAAAAATTCTGTTGCACTAGGATTTTAGAGAAGGAGGAAATAAGAAACAATGGCTTTGAAGTAATTCATCTCAGAGAAAGAAATTAGACCAGGGTTCATATTTTACAGTGATTTACATCTTGTGCAACCCCATTACATTTAATGGGACTACTGAAGGTCTGTGTCAACAAGGAATGTGACTCTTCAGGCTTAAGTGCTGTGATTCATGGACTGGCTTGCAGTGGTCTCTGTTTTTTATGATAAGACTTTATCTCCAAGGACTACTGATAGAGATTTCAGTTGGGGTTTTTTTTTTGGGGGGGAGGGGGCCAAGGGGGGAGTGTTGTTTTCCCTTTGTTTGCTTCTTTAGGAATATTCAAGGAGATAAGCCAGTTTGTCAGATGCCCACATTTCACGTCTTTTGTTGTCACACTTATTCCGAAGGGAGCACCTGGACTCTTGGCATGTATATTGCCATGTTTGTTGATGGCACATCTCTTTACTATGGATCATAAAGAATATAAAGCATTCAGAAGGGAGCAGTACTGCCTGAAAGCGAAAACCATAGGCCAAGGCCAAGAGAGGCAGTATTTTATAAATACATATAGTGATATTCTCCCTCTTAACTTCTATTTGTTTTCTTCCTTTTCCTTTTCTTTTATCCTACTGAAATGAGCAAAGATGGGTTTATATTTCTTTTCTTTTTCCTGTAAAGATTTATAATATTAAGTTACTACCATGGGTGAACCAGAGTTGCTACACAGCCTTTGATGTTGTTGAAACAACAGACTGAGTAAATCCAAAATACCATTGAATGAAATAGTTTTGGTGCCTTTTCACATTTCCCAGGAGAGTGGTAATAGTATAACGAATATTTAACATTTCTATTCTATTTTTATTAGAGTTTGCAGCACCTTATAAACTGCAAGGAGCACTTACTGTTTTGTCCCACATATATATTTTTCCTGGCTTGGAGTGTAAACTGTTAGACACCATTTAGAAACTATTCCGAAAAGGGAAGAAAACTCTAGCAAAATCACTTCAGGCTAAATATATGAACAGTGTTGTGGGATATTTTATAACTGTAATTTCCAAGGAAGACCACAAGCACATTTCTCACCTGAAATGCAATACACAAGCCCCACCCCCATGCCAGGAGTTTCCAGTGAAAAGGAAGAAAAAATAAATCTATAAAGTCACTTTTGTTTCAGGCAGAAACTAATGCATGTAGGAAACAGATATTTAACTCTCCACCAGTTTATTCTATAAGGGCAGGCGAATTAACAGCAGGATATTCCAAAGGAAACTGCACTCAAGTCACGCAGGCACAGAAGCATTTTCTATTTGATACTGTCCTGGCAGATGCTGGAAGCTCCATGTCCTTTCTCTAGGTGCACAGGCTATGCAGGAGTGGGAAGAAATCTAATCTGGGAAACTCTAAATTAAGACTTGCCTACAGTTTGTGCTTAGCCTGGGCTCCTAAATTTGTTTTTGTCCAGCTATGACCATTGTCATGCAAAATCTTATTTCATAGAAGTTAATTTGTATTTCGAACTTGCAATTCCTTGCCCATAATAAGACTTAGAGGTTGGACTCCATGTTCTCAGAGCTTTTTTACAACCTTTATGATTCTGTGATAAGCAGATACTACCTTTTTGTGTACCACTGCAGAAGGCTGTGGATATCCCCTTGCAAGCAGTACGTGAGTGCTCACTGCCTTTCACAACAGAAGTGAGATACTATAGGCTTGATGGAAAGACCATTTTTCTCTCCCAAACTGGACACCAGCTCATTAAAATCAGGCAGAAGAACATCCAAACCAAACTCAGAGGCTTGAGGCATTGGTATTTCCCTTCCCATTTCAAATGGCAAGTGCTTTTGATCATGTCACACCATTTACCCACCAACTTCCTAAGCACATGTTAAAAAGATCTTCAAGGCTCAGGTTGAATCTCCTGCCCTCTGACTGTGGGTAGGACCAGAGCTTGCAGCTACTCTGCAGTTTGCTCCACTTGTCCTTTATTAATGGTTTCCCTTTCTCCCCGCTGATACCTCCCAGCGTGAGCACAGAACCCCCGGCAAGCTCTGCGACCTTTACAGAGCCAGGAAGGGGGGGAAGAGCAGAGAGGAGAGGAGAATTTAGAAGTGGGTTTGATCTACTCCACAGACACTGACCACACTGTGAAACAAACAGCTGCACAGAAGACAAAGAAGGTCTGAGAACGGAAACCAATATATTCTGCAAGCCGGGAGTGGTTAAACGCGATGAAGAGCCACAGCAGCTGACGGGGAGGGAGCTGGGAGCAGGAGGAGGGAGAGCCCCGTCACATGCATTGGGCATATAATCATTTTTCAATGCTCACATTAAGAACAAGAAAACCGCAAAGTTTCATAACTTGTCATTTAGTGTAAGGAGGAGAAGCAGCAAAAAAAGAAAACAAACGAAAAAAAAAAAAAGACACAACAAACCAAAACTACCAGTGTTAAAAGAGGAATAATAAAATCATCTCTGAACCACAGAGAACTGTAAGGTGACCTTCTGACAAAATCTGGGGTGAGCAACCCATCTCTTGTCTTCAGATGCCACTCATTTCCTAACTCACTTTTCACAGAGGTAGGACAAAAGGCAGTTTCTTGAGTCGGCTGCAGGAAGATGAACAGAACGAGGACTTTCTGTTTGTACTTCTGCGTTCCTCTTTTTAAAATAATAACAGTGAACAGTGTGATCAGAAGTGACTGCCTGGGGGATTTTTGTCTTTCTGTTTTTAGTGCACATCTCTCCACACTGAGTGAAGGATCCACGCAAACAAGTGGAGGGCTTGCACTGAAGAGATTGGATGGGTGGAAACAGCCAAATTGATTGCACACCCATCAGTTCACACAAAAGCACTGCCAAGTGCCTGGAGTACACAGTCCAAAAAAGAAAACAGCACACTGTGTTCCTTTGCACCAGTTTAACTTCTTTCTATCACAGCCACTTCTTGAAATAATTGTTCCTATTTAAGATAAAAATCTGATTTTTTCACATAACTTTCCCTTGATCTCTTATAAGAGTCGTAGTTCCTAGATATCAGGAACTCCTAAGTGCCAACATCTCTGATGGTATTTAGGTGTGGAAGTGCCCTTGGAATTGATGAAAATGATGATGTCATTTGGTCTAGGTCACCCATCCCATGACAGGATAATGTTGTGATCCCATTCAGACCTCCCAAATTCCAGTCCCTTCTTCTAAAATTGCTGTCACCTTAAAAAATATGTATGTGTAATAAGATATGACTGTCATGTCTCATGGTATAAGCCAAACACTGAACGGAGGCAGTGGATAAAAGCTATTTTTCTTATGATCAAATTATGTTTACTATTATTGTCTGCTATGTGGTTTCTTGCATGCTCCTTTGAAGCATCTGGTGTTGGCTACAGTCAATAACTGGAAGCTAGTAAGAAGATGTAGCGTTTCAGGTTTGCCAGCAGAGCATTCTGGGAAATGAAGTCTCAAGGACTCCGAAGCACATGCACAGTAAAGTTCCTTGCCAGGATTGGTCAAGAAGGTCACATGTTATGACGTGATACAATTTGAAACCATTATTTAAGCTCTTGCTCTCTCTCAATAAACTCTCTTCATTACACACCACATTGGTGTCTCTCTGGTCCACATGGACCCTTTATTTATTATATTAATAATATTGCCATAAGAAGACAGTAATAAGAGTTTGACAGGTACACCAGTTCCTATGTTCCAACGTTTAATAAATCTCAAGAGTTAAAAAACAATGTCATTTACTCAGTATTAATATCTAGGAAGCTTTCCTGAGTGAATGAAGGCCACTTTTGTTGAATTCAAACTTTCATCAGCAATAAGAGTAAAAGGTTTAGATCCTCATATTCTCATTTTAAACATTAATTTTCTGAATATGAACCCATTCATTTAGTGATAAAATAAAATATTTTTTGTTTCTTTGACTCTGCTCCCAACTCAGTCTTCCAAGTGCAGCAAAGGTTCTGGATATAAAGCACTCATCTGAGAGAGAGTGTTAAGCACCTCCTGGACTATGGAAAATGTTCTGCATCTCCCAAGATGGGGTTAGCACCTCACAGGACATATGCACTATGTCGCAAGTCAAGCAGAAAAGGCAGAAGGTTGGCTTGGCTGAGCAGGGATCTTCTCTTG
>JAWMRA010000090.1:66189259-66207763 GCA_035584735.1 Pseudotriccus pelzelni | reverse complement strand
GAAGAGAAGAGAAGAGAAGAGAAGAGAAGAGAAGAGAAGAGAAGAGAAGAGAAGAGAAGAGAAGAGAAGAGAAGAGATCTTTATAAAAAGCCAATAAAAGAGGAAAAAATATAATTTTTTTCTGTCCAGTTATATGGCATCTTTCATATCAAGATTTCAAAGCACTTTTAGACCATTAATTAAATCCAGGAATTTAGGAGGATGCCATTAATCTCCTCATTTATAAAATCCAAAGGACGTTAACAAGGTGAGTTGTTTTGTCCACAGGGTCTGTGGCAGAGCAACTTTGGAGCCAAGTTTTGTTTAAAGTCAGGTGCTTCCTCCTGCAAGAGCACCGGAAAGAGGACACCGGTAATTCAGGGAAATTTGATTCCCAGCAATCTGAGGCACAATGACAAAAAGTCCCATAGACTCATGGTCTTTGAACACCCTTTGGATCTATTTCTCCACTAGCTAATGCTGCTTGTGCCTACTGTCAGCACTGAAACACCCAAAGAAAAAGTCAGAATAAAGCAAAGATCTCTGGATAGAGCAGCATTACTGTCACAGACATGGGCAAACACTCACAGAACACCACGGTGGTCATGGTGCCACGTTACAAACTGCAGGACACATTGGCTATTCTAGACACCAGGTGTCTGGGACATAATGACCTCTTAATTAATGGCTAAATAATGACCACTAACAATTAAGCTGTCAGAAGACAGCAGAAAGAATAGTGGAAATTACAATTCCCTGCTTACCACAGGACTCCCTCCCACTTCTTATGCCCTGGGCTCAGTTCTTAAAACACCTTTCTTGTCCACACATTTTGTGCACATATGTCCTGTTTATAGCGTCAGCCCCCAAAAAAATTTCCTCAAATTACGAAATTAAGAAATTAGGAACATCTCTTCCTATGCTCAGGTTGGGTAGCAGAAAGGGAAGAAAAGCCCGCCTGAAATTTTAACAATGGCTGTGGAAATACCCACATACAAATTCCAGACCCTTGTTTTTTTTTTCCAGCTATTGCAAGGTTTCCCTGCTGGGAAACCCTTGGACCTGTCCATCTGCTGTACAGTATGGTGAACACTACTACAATGGCACTTTAACAATAACTGTGCTCTTTTGAACCTCCCCATTCAAGTCACTCCATTGATTACTCAGAAGAATGCAGACTCTTGTGTTATTTGATCGGCACATATACTCTGAGCATTTAATCCCCTCAAATATTTTTCAATAACTTCCTTTAATTACAAGGAAAACACTTCGAGTGATGCATGCATTGAAGAGCTTCCCCTCATGTCTCTCTCTCTCTCTCTCTTTTTTTTTTCCCCACCCCCCTGTTTAATGAAGAATTTGAATCACTTTTCAGCTTCTTAATCCTATAATCCTGGGAGGAATTTGCTCTCTTCCAAACCCTGGGGGTGGTAGGCTTATGCTTAGTACAGTACACCCTGGAGATCTTTCAGCAGGGTCTTTCCAGGGGAGTCCCAAATACCTGCATTCCTCAGCTGTGTGGTCACTGTGTAACTCAGCCTCACCAGAAACACCTTGCCTAAGTGGTTCAGAGACCAGCTTTTCCAGGGAAAGTGCAGGGATAACATGACAGAGTAGACACAAAGCGTTCAGAGAACCAAGCTTTGCCAGAAGGAACTGGTGCACGGTGCCAAGCAGGACAGTTTTACCAACCCGTTTATCCCACTCAATGAATCCATTCTTCTGGAAGAAAGAAAAAGTCGGGGAAAGGGTCACCTTGCCAATGGCACATCCTTCCACCTTATTGCCTCCCAGTCCCCATGGAGACTGAGGAATTACGGACAAGTCTGTACAACTGGTCTTGTTGGGAGGGCTGGGCCTGAACCTGTTGGCTGTATGGTCTTTGCCTTGAAGGGCACCGGGTGCGCTTGCAGCACGCGACATTCTCCCCTGTGAGCACAGAGTACCCACTGCACAACAATTTCAGACTTGCCTAGCTTTGTTTAAAGAAAAACCTCCGTGGGCACAATAAGACAGCACTTTTTGCAATGAAACCAACGTCCCTGATTTTCCTCCCCCTGGCTTTCCTCTAGTACCAAGGAACTCCGATGACTATATGGAGCACAAATTTTCCACTTTGCCTTTCCAGGCTGTTGATTCTCAAAGGGTGGCCCGTGGATCTTTAGGGACCCATCAAACAGGGAAAAAACACGGTGCATGGAAGAACTGTAAAAGAGTAAAACCACAGCAACAACCCAAACCGTTCCCTCATAATTCCATTTCATGCCAGTAAAGCAGACGGGGTGGAAAAAAAAGCTGTAAATACATTTTCAAAGTTTTGCGGCATTTTTAGCTGTTTGTAAATCAAACACCTTGGGGCTCCCTTGACCAGGGCAGGTCTTGGCTTACTCTCCAAATGTCTAAGTGTTCTTTCATTAGAAGCAGCAATGAAAATACCACTGCAAAGGCATCGGTTATTCACTCCTCTCCCGTTCTAGGCTGCACTCCTCAGCTCGCTTTCTTTTTCTCATGCTTGTTAGTTCAAGTGACCATTGTTTTGTCAGTGGTTAGTTACCTAATCCCACCACACATAACTGTTGTCATTGCCTTCTGTGCTAAAGCACCAACGCTAAGAAACAGGCTGGGAAACCTGAACAGCCCAAAGTGTGTCTCTGCCTTGCTGAGATAAGATGCCATTGGAGGCCTTGTTTGAAAAGGCAGCTGGATGAAGGGGAGCACACAGGACACGCTGATATTAATGTGCACACAACATGGGAACACAGTGGGGGCATGTGGGGAACGAGGGTGTTTCTTGCAAGTCATCTCCCTCCCAGCTGAGGGAACGGAAACTTAAAGGCCAGTATTTCAGTGCTGGATCAGCCTGAAAGCCTGGCCTGTTTTTAAAGGTTTGCACATTTTAGTGCAGCTCTGATGGCCGGTTTTTATGATCTGACAATTGACAAACTTACTAACACCTTAATCGCAGCTCAGCTGGCAGAAGATGATGAAAAATTATGTCATACTGTGATGTATGACTGCTGCTTTCAGCTGCCATGATAGACTCCAGTACCTATTTCATATCCGAATAGCCCAACTCGTGTTGCCCCTTCTGCAGGAGCAATGACTTCCCTGCTGGCCTGGCTGAGGCACCATATAATAGGCAGGAGCATAAATTAGAGGTAAAAAACATTGATGCAAAACCATTGCCTTATATTTTCCAAAATTTTTGAGCCATTTCACCACAAACTTTCATTAAGTGAACAGTATTTTGCTATCTTCAGAAGACTGCTGACATAAAACTGACTGAAGGAATGCACCTCCAGGAATATTTTGCAGCAGTAGTGGATGGGTTACATGCTGATGTCCTCTCTAGGAGAAAAGACTCATTAGAGCAGACAGGACTGACAGTTTCTGTCCAGACTTGGCATATACATGCTGCCACCCTCACCTCCAGCTTGGAGAGTAGCTGGGCAAGTTTAATGGATGAAGACCATTAACCCCCCATGTCTGCAGAGGGGTGAGCCAAGTTGTCACTGGCTGCAGTCACACGTCAATTCAGGACTAGAGCTAATGACAGAAGCTAGGAAAATAACTGAAGGAACAGTATATTTTTTTGGAGAGGGGCAGAAAAATTTACATACAATAGCTCAGGAAGTGTATTTTGTCACATTCTGACTGAAAAAAAAAAGGAAGTCCAATTCTTTTTATCTTCTCATTTACGTTTCCTCCCTTTCATCCTTCCTCTCTTCTCCATCTGTCTCAATGTATGCCTTTCAATAAGAAAACTTAAAACATTTCCTTGGAAAATAGGTGCAGTTTTTAGTTTTTTTTCAGAGTTCCTATCTCTTTTGGAGCAAAAATTACTGGGTGAATTTAGTCCCAATATAAGAACTATTTATTTGGGAAATACTGAGCTCCTTTTTTTCCCCACAAATTTTCTGGTAAAAATACAAAAACCTAAACAAGAATCATCAGTTCTCACTAGGAAACCACATACCCATGCCTTTCTAGCACTCTCGCTGCCTTTGTCCTTGTAATAGTTGTATTATCAGCCGTGACCCCAACACTTACACGCACTTCAAAGCCCTGTAAGGACTATTATTCCCTCTCAAAAAGTGGAAGAAAGTGAACAAGGAACTGGCGAGCTTGTGGTGGGACAAAATAAACACTCTGGAGAGGGAGCCCTGGGGAGATGGCTCACCTCCAGCAGCATGGACTGAGGGGTTTTTTTTTGTAGCAAGGGCATTTTTTTTGCTCAAAGAACTTCATCCAGCCAAGGCAACATGGGAAGGCAGTGCAGCAGCATCTGCAATCCTGCTGGGATGAACCAGAGCCTCCAGCTCATGGGGTGGTTGCCCCTGGAGGGAGAATGAAGAGTTGACATGGGAAGGGGCACAGATGTGTACCCCTGGCATGGGCATGTTCTGAAGCAGTACTGTGAATGGGAGTGCAAGGGTGAAAAGCAGGCCTGCCTCTGGTCTCTGCAGTGCACATATGGGTGAATTAATAAGAAGAAATGAGTCCAGCTACTGAAACTGCCCTTCTCTGTGCTTTCCATGGTTTTCATTATTAACAGACTCTCTATTTATAAGATCCAATGTGTGCTAAGTAATAATAATCATAATAAGAAATCTAACCATTCTTGTAAACTTTTTTTTTCTATTATTTCTAAGACAAAATCCAGGGACCCCCCTGCCCACAGAAGAACCTCGTCCCAGCTTCCTCCCTCCATAGAGAGCAGGGCCACCATGAGCAAAGGAGCAGGAGCAAAGCCTGAGGGTGCTGGCAGGGCACAGCAGTCAGTGTGTCACTGTGATAATCTGCTTAACGGAGGAGGCCAGGGCATAATTAAATATCCTGGCCTGAAGACCTAATAGAGCAGCTGGAAGACCTGATGCTCTCCCCGTAATAAACTGTACCTCATTTATTACTGCTTTACATATATGTCTAGAAACGAGTTCAGCCCCAAGCCCTGACTCACCCCGTTCATCACCAAAGACACCAACCTCCTGTTCTCAGGTTATTGTTGCGATGGTGACACCTACTTTTTACCTACATTTGAGAGGCCACAAAACTAAGCAAGCCGATTTTGCCACACATTTTTCCTCTGGCGGCCACAAAACCGTGCAAGGCAAAATCTTAAAAAATCATGGTGAATTCACAGAAGAAACCCCAAGAGAGCTGGCCTTTCAGAATAGATTTTTTTTAAATGATTTTGTTTTGATGCTATTAGAGAGGATGCTTTGAGTTTCCAAACATCTTTTAGCAATTCAGCAGGATGAAGAACAACCAACTGGATGTCAGGTAGCAGATGGCCACTGGGATCCTCAAAAGAGAGGAGAACCTCTCTTGGCCTGTGTGAGTCCAACAAGACAGAGGTGTTTTCTCTCTACTATTATATCAGAGATATAATAATAGGGAAGTGAGAAAGCTCCTTAGGCTCATTTGTGCACTGAGGGCGTGAGAGGAGAGTGTATGAATAAATTAGGGTATAGACTGGAAGAAACACTGGGAACAACCAACCAACCAAAGGTTAAGCTAGAACTTTGCAGGCTTGTGTTGAAGTGATTGCAGGACACAGGAGTCACACTCACCGTGAGATGGATATCAAAAATCAAGAGACCCCATCCAGCTTTACCTTGATGTGATTCAACCTTTGAGGAAATATCATTCAGAGAGGATAGAGATCATAGCCATAATGGTGGTTAAGATGCCTGGAGGTCATGATTCTCCCCCATTCCCAGTGTTCTGTCTAGGCTGTAAAGGGAGTCTGGAAATCCATCTGGGACTAGATGTCCATGTTTTTAAGACAGGTAATGGTAGGGTAGGATTGCATCACTTGCCCTGCCTGTTTTCTCCAGAAACTTTTCCTTGCTGTCTTGAATTTTCCTGGCTTTCATCATCCTTTGGCACCAGCTAATTTTGGTACTTTCAGAAGGTGAAATCAAATTTATTGCTGAAGTTTATTCAAATACTATAGCTTCCACTTGGATTATCTCACCCTTCTATTAGGTTAATCAAAATATGCCTGGCTGCCTCATCCCTCAAAGACCGTGACATGTACTCGGGACTTTCACAACATGCAAGAGGCTATTTCACATGTCAGATATCCATCAGTTAAAATGGGTAACCCCAATGGCTTCCTACAAGAATGCTGTTTTTATAGAGAGAAAGAGAAAAATCACCTAATGAAAGCACTGTCCTAGAGAGCAACTGGCATTTTCTTCAACACATAAAATTCATAATGCTTTTAAGACAAATTAAGTGGTCCCCAAAGAACCTTTTATCTTTTTATTTTTGCTTTCCAACTGAAAAGAAAAAGTAGCTGCAAGGTAAATAAAGTGCTAATTTTCAGGGGGCTGGAATTTGGGAAGGAGCAGACGTTTTTCAGGTCTCATTCTTAAGCAGAGGTAGTGGCATGCACCTTTAACTTTCGAATGCCAAGCTGTCAGCAAGCAACTCCAACACTGCCTTTATCTCTTCTCTTTTCTATTTATACATTACACAAAGCTATTTTTTCCTGGGTTTAATTGCACATCAAAGGACCAACTGAATGGATCGGTTTGGGAGGTTGCTGATAGCAACGCTGGGGAATCCTGCAAAGGCAGGTCTAAAATTTCAGTTCTTTCCAGTGCTGTATTAGCTAATATGGGGAAAGCCAGTGAAACACACAGAGAGCAAAAGCACCCTGGCTATGCTTCTATTATTTTCAAGTTCAAGCTGGACATAGAAAAGATTAAATAACTATTTATTATGTTAACTCCCTCCCTCTAACCACGTTTCCTATCTAAGGAGACACCAATGACAACGATCGTTTCAGTTTTTCAGAGAGGTAGTGGCAGATCTTTGAAAGCATTCAGGTGTCTCAGAGTCCATGAACACGTCCTTAAAAATGGAGTATAGCCTCCTATTCATTCAGAGATGTAAAAAAGGAATATCTTAGTTCCCTTTAGGCCAAATATATTTGCCTTGGCAAATATGGATTTTGAAGGAGTGCTCCAGGATTAAAGCAACACAAAAATCACAACATTAAAATTGATTATATTGGACACAGTATCAGACTGAGGGTTTCACTGAGTTGTTAATTAAATAGAAATGCCTACACCTCTATATTCCCATTGTAACAGAGATGTGAGCACCACAAAGCACTTGAGCTGGCTTAAAACCATCACGGAGATTGTCACTTCCAAGCTTTATGCACAAGAAAGGTAAACAAGCACAGCTCCCATCTAAGTTGAACAGCCTTTTTTGGCGTGTTGACTTGATTATTTCTGTCTACTTCTCCAAGCTTTCCAGCTCATACTGACCTAGCTTCTCTCAGACAAAACCTTCGGCAAAACTGCCTCTTGTGTTTCGAGATCCTCAAAACTCACTTTGTCTGCCTCAATGTCAATTATTGCTTATTTATGAAAGGAAAGGAAAAGCAAAACACACCGACCCAGACTCATGAAATAATGAGTAGACAAGAGTTCCACATTCAGAAATAAAACAACATACTTCCTATAGCTCTTACATAATCTTAAGAGGTTGTTTTGTTTTAAATCCAGCACCATTTTAGTAGGTCTTTTTGTTCTGCTACTCTTGTGTTACTTTAAAGTAGGAGAGGTGTTTGACAAGTGAATCTTCAGTGACGACAACTGCAGTTTCAATTGACTTTTTTGAAAATATTGAGCTAACTCAGAATTACTGAGCTCAACAGTACTTGTGAGCATAAACTAAAACAATAAGGTAATTGATACATATTGCACGAGAATTTATTTAATTTTGAACCCAACAGAAACCGGTGGCCAAACCTGGAGACTCTTAAATGCTGTTGGAAAATCTGTTCCCTCCTTAGAATGGACATAAACTACCTCTGGGCTTGATTCCACCACACACACAAGTATAATTTACCATAATAATTTATAATGGTGAATAAATTTGTAACAAGGCTGGTTTCCTTAAGCTGTTTTTGTTCACTTGCAGAAATGTGACTTTCTGAAGAGCACAGCCATAGAAGGAGATGGACACTGGTTGGGGGTGAGGTGGAAGAGCTGGAAGAAAACTCAGCCCTGATTGCCAGTGCTTCCTCAGGTCACATAGCTCTGCATGGGCCAGTCCCATGAAAAATGCCTCCAAAGAGCTTGAGAGAACATACCTGTTTGTAGATACAGCAAACTAATTACATGGAGCCAAACCTCAATGGAAATAATAATAAGAAGAATTAGAATGTTCCAAACAGTACTCATCTGGGAATCTCAATTAGCCTCTCAAACAGTAATTAATTTAGCTTCTTAGCTCTCTGCAAGATAGAGAATTACTAATCTTTCCATTTTATGGATGGCGATATACACAAGCAGAAATGCCAGTGAGACACTAGCTGGATTTATACAGCACATCTTGCTTGTGACCTGTTCTCTGCCTTGTGCTTTCACCTGTCACATCAGCTGTTGTTTTCCCTTCCTTTTTTTGTGCAAAACTATGTTCTGGCAGTTTGGACTGAAGAAGAAATTACTCCAAGGTCTCCCAGGGTTTAACATAACCAAAGTCTGCGGTACTCACCATAAGGGTTGCATTAATTACCCTGTGCTGTGTTAGACAGTGTGTCCAGTGGGATCCCACCAGATTTTATTTAGTAACCCAACAATGAAGTTCCCCTAATGAGGCTGATGAAAAATTTGGTTTTATTTCTTTTACTAAATACTGCTACAGCTCAGGAGATAATCTTGTAAAAAAAGTCCAATTAAGCACCAGGAGAGAGACCTGCCTGCCTCTGAACTCAAGCACATGGAAAAAATTGTTGGGGCTCTGAGGGCAGCTGTCTAACACAGTGAGATAATGGATCCTTCCCTAAAATAAACACCAAGCCAGCCTTACCAATGGAGAAGTCTCTAGTTTTATAATTCCTTTGCTATTTTAAATCTCCAGGTAAGTTATTATATTGCAGCATATACACAATTAGTATGTCATGAACCTCCAATACATTCTGTAAGAATACAGAGTATGGGGAGGAATAAAGAAAAAGGTTAGTGACATTCCAATCTTGAGTGAACTTGATTTGTCTGTTTCCCAAAAAGGAAAATCTTTGGGTACACTCAAAATTTTAAATAGTATTTGAATTTTTTGGACCTGGAAGGAGGCTGTAGCCAGGTGGGGGCTGGCCTCTTCTCACAGGCAACAAAGAGCAAGACTAGAGAAAATGGCCCCAAGCTGCACCAGGGGAGGTTCAGGTTGGATGTCAGGAAAAATTTCTTCACAGAAAGGGTTGTTAAATGTTGGAAGGGGCTGCCCAGGGAGCTGGTGAAGTCACCATCCCTGGAGGTGCTCAAGAAACAACTAGAAGTGAACTGTGGTTTAGCTGACATGGTGTTTCTCCTTCCAAGCTTGGACTCGATGATCTTGTAGGTCTTTTCAAACCTTAAATTGTTCTGTGATTCCATTCTATGATTGTTTTAGGGGAGGATTAACTGAATATAGTATGGATTTAGTGACTGCTGAGTTACTTGCTGCTCCACAAACATCAACACATAGACTATCTTTGAATCTAGGGCTGTCCTACAGGTGAGACAGGATGCAGAAAATGTTCCAGGTTTGTGGCTTGGAAAAACTATTTTTCATTGTGTCTTGGTTTCCCACTAAGAAAACAAGGCCTGCAGCTGGTGTCCAGGGCAGCTGTGCTGCAGTGAATACAAAGTGGATGAGAAATTTTGTTACTGGACTGTGTAAGGGGAGATTTCAGCCCCACTCACCTTTTGGATGACTGCATAAACCTCCAGGAAAGTGGGCATGAGGTCCATCCCACTGTGTTTGTCTCCTAAAGCCAAAGTCTTCCTTAATTTTCCCAATTTAGGGTTACTCAACGTTTCCCCCGCTAAATCCCTTTGCCACATTTCTCTGACACGAGCCAGCAGCTTGTCTGCTTTGTGTCTATTTGTGGCTGATATGAACTGTGACACGTCCAGAGGATCTTTTACAACTCCTGGTGACGAGGAGGGCCGTGAGCAGCAAACTGTGTCACATATATTTGTCAGCTGCAAAGCTGAAACCGATAGCCGGGCACGAATAGAGCTGACAGACTCACTTCTAGCTGATACTTCATGTGGCAGATCGTGTTTCTGGGGGCTACTTTTCCTGCCCCAGGGGTGGCTAGAAAGAAGTCCTGCTTGCATCCTGGTGAAGATGTGCTCATGCTGCTCAGGGCATGTTTAGATTGAATATTAGGAAAGATGTCAGCAAGGCTGGTATGCACAAAATGCACCATCAGTGGGGTTCTAGAGATGGCAGTAGCTTGTATGGGAGTGTGAGAAGGAGGAAAAGACATTACTCTCCTTGGAGGTGAGGCCACCTCTTGGCATCTCTTTTAGGAGGACAGAGGAAATGTCATCCCACCCTCCCCAGTCTGGACCCGACTGACAAGGGAAGGGAATTAAACCAGCTTTTAAAATCCCTGGAAGATATTGCATCAGTTTATATTCAAGTTGTCAGTCAGGCAGATACATTCCTTAAATGCCCATGATTAGTGCTCTTCCCCAATTAGCAGGAAAAGAATCACAGCTCTTGTGCAAAGTGGCAGTGGAGACACCCATTAATTTCCATGGACTTGAATATAAACACTAACAAAAAACTCCTGTTAACTTCCCAGGGAGACTCCCTCTGAGTGTGCATGTGTCCTTGTGTTCTTTTGCCATTTGGAGAGACACAAGGTCCCCCTTTCTCTCCCTGAGATGAAAGCAGTCAGCTTCACAGCTATCATCACTGTTGGATCCCAACTGCCTGCTCCTTGAGAAGCTGTTTGGCTTCTTGAGAGGACTTTTTGTGTTCTAAACTCAGTGGCAGAAGGGGAAGGGGAGGATGATCTTAGCATCCAAAATAACTGGGAACAACAGCAGCATCCCCTGCTCCCAAGAAACTCGTCACCCTTTGGTGAAACCCTGCCCTGTCTGGAAGCACAAACAGTGGGAGGACGACTATTCTGGGCTATGAGATGGGCCCAGGGAAAAGAGAAAACACCAGGAAAAACAGAGAGAGAAGCTCTGCAAATGAACAGTCAGCATAAACAAAGCCCAGGCAAGAGGCTGAAGCATGACTGCACTAAACAAATCACGGTGGAATCAGCAATTGGCAAAGTAATTGGCGTTATTACAGCTGATGGAAAATTTCTGATGCCGCCCATGTTCGCTTTCGAAACACTACTCAGACATTTAATTGGCTCGGTTCTCATCTAGCTGATTGTTCTTTTTGTCCCTCTGGAGAGTATTAGGCCTGTATCTGCAGACAGAGACTTTCGGATATGCTTTCCTGTCTCTGTCCACCAGCTGTGAGACACGGAACGAACCTTCACACAAACTAAACAAGTCCAGGGAAATGTGGAGAAAAACCAGTCTGACCTGAATTGTTTCAGTCTCCATGTTACCCAGTTCTTTTTAAGTTCAACTCCGACACTACCAAACAGTCCTATGCTTGCAGCACCTAGAATACTGAGAGTTAAATTCAGGGATAAAAATTGTATGTGGTGATGTCAGCAAAGGGTGGCTTTGGTGCTTCAGTTGCCATATAGGTAAAATTTCTTTCTCTGTCACATACAAATGCTCCTGTAAGCATCCTCTGGCATATTTCTCACAATATTTCATAGAATCACAGGCTGGTTTGGGCTGGAAGGGACCTTAAAGCTCATCTCCTTCCTACTCCCTTGCCATGGAGGACACCTTCCATGAGACCAGATTGTTCAGAGAACCATCCATCCTGGACTTGAACACTGCCAGATGGGGCAATAAAAAGTGGCTTAGTGTCTGTGCTCAGAAAGCACTTCTCCTTCAGCTTGCTAGACTGTCTTGCCAAAGCATCTTCATCCTCTGATTTTAACCAGCTTTCAGAAAACCAACTGTCCCCTATAATTCAGTCCTTCATGGACAGAGTAATTTCAGCCAGAGGCATACAAGTCTAACCCCAGTGTTTTATGAAAGCCTCACAGAATCATTAATCTGTAGGGAGCAGCCAGATTCTCAAGGTACATGAAGCTGGGCAGTGGTGTTTTGGTTTTTTTAAAATTTTCATCAGAAAAAGCAGCTTGGCTTAGTTCTGAGACACAGATTCAGCTCTGGTTTTACCTTCCCTCCACTCCCTAGGTCTAGTCTTGGCCCTATAGAGGACAGGCAAGTCTAGGAACAACAAGCTCTTTCCCTGGCCAGGGGATGTGTCTACAGGGTGGACAAGGCTTTGGAAGAAGGATGTTATTTGCCCACTTCCTTCCTCTACTCCTTGAGTCTGTTGAGAGCTGCATGACCACAGGCTGCCTTCATGGGAAATGCCGAGGTGGCAGCAGTTCTGCAGCCATGTGAACTGAGTTCTTCCTGGAAGCAGTGGGAATATTTCTGAACCCACTTGATTGATTTGTTCCTCAGCTGATTTCACTGGGATACGATCCATTTAGACTTACAGCTCGTTTCCAAGGATGAGGGAGCCCAGAGAGGCTCATTCATCATACCTTCTGTCATTACAAATCAAAGGCAGCGCCACGCTGGGAGACTCCCAGTGCCAAAGGAAGAGGATACTTGGCAGCACGGCTCCCAGAGATTTCTGGAGCTGCTTGACATCAATCTTGTTTTTCTTGAAAAGAAAAACCCCTTACTGCAAAATGATCTAGCACGTGATGGCAAAGGACAGGTCAGAGGACGTGAAGCTCTTCAATAGTGAGTATTGTACGGCTGTACCAAGGCAGGGCCCCTCAAAGTCTGCAGTAAGGCCACCTGTAACATCACTAAGCAATCTGGGAACGCCATGGGTCCCCAGCTCAGAACCTAGAGGGGTGGTTTCAGGACTCAGTCCCTGCTCCAGGACTTTCAGAAACACCCCGCACCCTGCAGAAGCACCGAGTTGAAGAACAGGACCATTTAAAACAAACAAGTACTTTTCCATCCCCAAAAAACTGGCTAATTATAGGTGGCCCGGTACCACAGTCAGCTTTTGCAGGCACTTACAGCATTGCCCTTATGACTCTGGGCCTCCTGAGTCACTGCTGCAGCTGCTGCTGGCAGGCACCAGTGCCAGCACAGGACCTGGTGAGTCCTACGGAGACTCAGAATATAGCTGAATTTCCTCTCAGAGCAAATTTCAGACCAGAAGACAACAAAGAGGAAACTTCAACACAGAGGAGGTCAGCTCTTTGCTTCTCCATGCCAATCAAGACTTACAGAAAACCCCACTGGAAAGAGCCAACAGACAATGGCTAGTGACAAAAAGGGAAGGAAAACACAGGCAGCCTCATGTTATTTGCTTTATCTACCAAGCTGAGTGTTTTCCTTTCCGGTTACCACTTCTGAAAGCTTGACCCTGACAGAGAAAAGCAATCCAGTCCCTGAAGAAGCTGGTGGGGAGATGTCCACTGCCTTCATCCCTGTTTGTTCGCAAGCCTTTGACTCACACCCTACATGAGACTGCCCTCAAAGGGGTAAATCTTCCTGTTGGAGATGCAGTGCTCTCCTGGGATGGGATTTAGAACATCAAGGTCTACTCCCAGCAGTGCTGGCTCTGTGGTCACCACCAAATCACGTCACTTGGTGTTTTTTCCTGTTCTCTGAAACAGGCACAGCGTCCTGCCCTGCTTTCTGGGATGCTGAGATTTCTGGGTGCGCAAGAAGCACGGTACAAAAAATAAGTTTTGTCAGATAAAGCAAATTGAAGCTATACAAGGAAACTAAGGTAAATACCAAGGAAACCAAGTGGGTGTGATCAAAATCCTGATACTGAATTAAGCTGGAAGTGGCTTAAATTTGTTGCAGTACTCCTTTCATTATTAAAAGGGTGGGAAATACTGCTTTGCAGATAAACATTGTGATGTGGTAAATGTCCAGAATTTAATGAAGCCCTTTATAACAGATGAAAATGCAGCTTTCACTAGTTTATGAATATCTTATTCGTTTTAGGGGGGTTTTTTAATTATTTTTTTTTTTTAATCCAGAAAGAATGTTTTCCCTAAGCAAGTGCCAAGTAAGAAAGTAAACATCTTCTGCTCATAGACCTTCATCTCTTCCCCAAGGCTGTCTCTCCTGCGAGGGACAGGCTCTCATTACACCAGCCTTGTCCACAATCCTCTTGCAAACCTCTCCCAGTGAGATGCACCCACCCCTAGTAACAGCTGGCCACAGCTGGATGTGCCAGTGAGCTCCGCAGAGCCTTTTCCCACTCCTGCCTGCCTCTGCAGAGTTCTGCAGCTGCCATCTTCACCTTTTATTGCCACACACTCTTTTGGCCAAGAACAATAATACACTTGCTTTATGATGGCCCAACCACCACAGGGATTTTATGGACTACCACAATATTATCTTCATAACCGTGGCCATGCTGCTGATTAAAGGGAGTCACATTGGCAGTGAGGGCATCTATAGTATCTTTATTTGTTCACAGGAAAGATGCACCAGGAGTTCAGGTTTCTCTCTCCAGCTCCAGACTCTTGGTGCTTTGATCCTGATCACCTCTGAGAATAAAAGGGGAATTTAGATCTTAAATGTGCTTTGGTCGCTGGTGTCTCAGTTAACACCATCCATAAAAAGATCATTTGTTTAGTTACACAGCACAAGGCTGAGACCATGGAGTTGAAATAGGAGTAGAATGACAAAAAACTGTATCGTTTTAGCTAAAAAGGGCCAATCATCAACCATGTAAATAAATGAGTGACTACTGAGTTTTAGTTACAGTCTATTCTGTTGCTCATTCGGGAAGAGGGGTGAAAAGAAATTGTTTCAAGGCTTCAAAGGATTTTTTTTTTTAATTGTAGAATTACACATCATGGTATTTCAGCACTACACACACCTGCTGACAGTGTGATTGCAAAACAGGATATTCTAGAGGCCACAAGAAAATGGGTGCAGAAAAGAGAATCCTGTTATCAAGTAATATCTGAAGACTGTGGTCCGAGTGCATAGGGTTTTTTTCTCTGACTTCTAAAAGCGTCACATCCTCAAATTCAAACGAGCAGATGGCTGCCAGAAACACTCTGAAACCAGCAAGTTACTTGCCTTGGACACATCGTTCTGGTGTCTTGGCCTCTTGACTCTCTCATTGATTTTTATTCCATTTGGGTTTGATCCAAGGCAATTGGAGAGGATTTTAAAGTCACCAACGACCTCTGAACTTCAATGATAGCATTTTGGGGCATTTTATCTTAAAAGAGGAGATAAGGGCAGAAATGGTCAGTCACTCACCATCCAATGGAAGAAAAAAAAAATGTAATGACATAATTTGTGGTTTCAGTTGAGGCAGCTGAAGTCAGCTGCTGAGGCTGTACAGAGAAGAGGTGATACTGCTGGAGGGAGAAACGTTTTGATCACCTCCTTTTGTTGATAGCACACAGCTACAGCCGGTGGCAACTTCAGCTCTACCTCCATGTTCTTGCAAAACAGCAACCCCGGAAAACCCTAAGTCTTACCTGCTCCTGGCTGAGTGTCTGAATTTTTGTTTCTCACCTCTGAAAGGGTGCAGAAAATGTAATCTTTGATATGAAGTCAGGTCTTATGAATTGCCAGTAGATAAAGAGCCTTGCATTCATTTTCCTTGCAACTTTAACTGCTGTGAGCACTCCAATCCTGACCTTGATTCCTCCCAGTAAGAGATAATACAAATCTCATTCCTCACACAGACTTTCCCAGATGTTGTCTCGAGCTTCATCTTGCAGGTGCTAAATGGCTTTCCATGCAGGAGACAAGCTGAAGCTTGCTGATGAAGGATAAGGCTGATAAATTTGCTCCTTGGGAACAAGGGGATGATGTGGGTAAAGGTCACCCAGAAGACAGAACCAAACTGGTAGCACAGCAGGTCATGGTGACACTGAATCAAGGTGAGGCCACCTTCCCCAAGGAGGGGAGCAAGGCACTGCAGAAGGCACCATTTCTCCTCGTGGTATCTTCCTAAAACACGTGCAAGGAAAGATTTTTTATCTCCCTCACTTTGTCAGGGCTTCACATGGACTGCTTCCAGCTGTCTGAGGCTCCTGCTTTTATGAATTCATCATTTTCCTGCACCTTACCCAGCCATGGTGGCATCGTGTGGCCATTCCCCCTCAAGTGTCCACTTCTCCTCACCAAGCTTATGCTCTGCTCATACCCAGCTTACTTTCTTCCCATCACTCTTATTGATCTAGAGGTACTTATTAAAGAAATGAGAACATCATATAGTGCAGCTGCTGCTCAAACATAACAGACCAGAACTATAGCATTCCTTTATGAAGATTTCTGTGACAATTGGTTTTGGTGGCACATAGATAAACCATTCATTTAATTTCTCTGGATCCAGTAAAATCTGAAAAGAGCTGTAGGAAATCACGCCTATACCTTAGTTAATGAAATTCTGGGCTGCTTCTGGGAAGACTGACAATTGTTAAAACCAATCTGCCAAACTTTCATTCACAGCTTCATTGCAAAGCCATTACAGATACGACAAAGGCCGCCAAACTCACAGAGGTGTGTGTGAACGCACATGTGCCAATGGGGAGCACCACATTTTCTTTCTCCTGAGACAACCTGGCAGCCTGGAGGGGACAGGAGAACAAGGAACAGATGCTCTTGGTGCTGCCAGCAATACTCAGTGTTGCATAATCTTTTTTTTTCCCCAACTGAGAACTTGAGCCTGAAGTTACCTCTGCAGGCAAACCACTAATGATGCTGGAGAAGGCTGCCAGAGACTTCAAGCCATCCAGCCACAGCCCATCTCGCTTTTCCCACAGCATAACAGAATGGTTTGGGTTGGAAGGGACCTTAAAGATCATTTAGTGCAGCCCTCCTACCATGGGCAGGGACACCTTCCAATAGACAAGGTTGCTCCAAACTCCACCAAACCTGGACATGAAAATTTCCAGGGATGAGGCAGCCACAGCTTCCCTGGGCAAACTCTGCCAGGGCCTCACAGAGAAGAATTTCTTCCTAACATCCAATCTAACTTGTATTTCTGGCAGTTTGGAGCCACTCCCCCTTGTCCCTCCATCCCTTGTTCAAAGTCTCTCTCCAGCTCTTCTGGAGCCCCTTTAGGCACTGGAAGAAGCTCTGAGGTCTTCCCAGAGCCTTTTCTTCCCCAAGCTGAGCAACCCCAGCCCTCTCAGTATCACCGTGATACACCAGGGAACTGATTATTTTGTCCAGCCAGGCTGTGCTGCACCCTTGGAGGTGGATACTGGAGCTGATATTGATTCATTTTACTGGTGTTCTTTGCAGATGGTTTGCTACACCCAGAAACCCCACACAAGGCTGAAATGAAACTATAGCACCCTATCTGCCACTCACCTGTGTCCAGGTATCTTCATGTTGGTAGTTGTGCTCATTATGATACAGGGAAGAAGGGTGTGCAGGAAACGTAGTTCCCTGGGAAATAGCAATTTACTCTGCAAGGAAAAGGCAGGGTGCAGGCAAGCAATGCCTGCAAAGTTTGATGCCTTGATTTCTGTTGTGTGGATCAATATTAATAGCAATATTGTATTTCCAGGGCATACTCAGCTGGCAGAGCTATTGATTATTTGGTATGTAGCAGTTCATTTATACTTGAGAGCAAGCTGGGACACTGAAACAATAAATGTGCAGCTGTTAACAAGCAACTCAGGACATTGAGTTTCAGTGACACAACTGGGATATTACTTCCTTTGTCTAAAATGGAACATCTTTAACATGTCAGAAATATAATTTAGTTGACTTGCTGAAATACCTGGAGAAAATGCCTTCTTCCCTAAAACCTGCATGTTAAGGTCATGTTTCCAAATATGTGCCAAATCCAATCAATAATTTCACCCCCACTGTGACCAAACACGTGATGTACTCTTCAAGGGAAAATGTTCTGTTTGATGTGTTCAAACAAGTACTATATCAGATCACCCTGTGCATGAGCAGATTTCAATGAAAGAAAAGCTAGTGATACACTGATTACATTATAATTTGGTTGCAGTAGTTCAGCCAACTTTTTTTTTTCAATGAGGTGTTTAATTCAGTGTGACAAAAAGTTGATACCTATATCTATATATCTAAGTATATTAGTATATTTGGATAGGGTGGACTCCAAATAAAGCCTCCTCTATCAAGCGGAGGGTTGACTTATATTTGAAAGACATAAAGCTGTATCCTTCCATGAGCTGCTTTATTATGTATAAGTCTACAATTGTCTCCTATGGACACATTTAAATATCAACAACTAAACCAATAAAAAGAAATTATACAGGACACCAACCTTATGACTGGAACTCTTTGACAATGAACCTCCCTACAGTGAAGCAGAAAGAAATGCTTTCTACGAAGAAAAATAATGGGTGGCACTCGCTGTTGCAGGAAAGAACACCTCAGTGGATTAATAATCTTTTTATTTGAGCTTGAAGAGGCTGGGGAGGTGACTAGTAAATATGCAGGAAATTTACCTGTACTATACCTTGCTTTCTGGGGATAATATAGCCTTTTCACTGCTATCAGCAAGTTGAACCCTGTAGGCTTAGCTGCCTAGCAACTCTTTATGACTTGGAGAGGTCAGGACCAGGGGAGGCTGAATCTGCTTCGGGTGGTGGGTCTCCTCTCCCACTGCTGACAAATGGAGTTTAGAATG
>JAWMRA010000090.1:66176566-66186739 GCA_035584735.1 Pseudotriccus pelzelni | reverse complement strand
CACTGCTGACAAATGGAGTTTAGAATGAAGGAGTCCAGTTTCTCAGTTGGGCCTGAGCCTCTTCAGCCACTAGTAGATTAAATGTGCCCAGAAATGTTTCCAGGCATTGAGGCCAACTGGCACAGAGCATTTTGTGCCTCTGCTCCCTACCGTGTCTAACTTCCCTAATGCAGCAGATAAATGCAAACAGCTCACTGGGATGAACCCTGAGACATGCTTAAGAATGATTTAGGAGCTTGCTAATTGTCATGGACCAAGTGTGTGCTGAGGATTGGTCCACTACTTTGAGCATACCCAGCTGCAGTCCTGTGAACACTCCCAAACACTGTTTAACTTGCTTACAGCAGAGGCAGCCTAAGACATTGGTATGACATACGTTTTTCTTGCACCTTTCCTGCTCAAGATCACTTCTTTCCAGCCTGGAGAAGGGAATTGTATAGCTCTGAATTTGGTTACAACAACAATTCTTTTGCTGGTTCATGAAATCACTCTGACTCAATAAGAAACTAGTTTGCTGCTGTCTGCAATCTAAGAATACTTGCAAGGAACCAGATGTCGGGTGTTTAAAATGAAAAAAAAATAGTTATACATGGACAGATTAACTCCATAAACAAATCACTGTTCTCCTTATCCCACTACACACCCCTGTCAATGCCTGATACTTCATCTTCAGTGTTTGCAACTTCAAGTTGCGCCCCCCCCCCCCCACCTCCCCCCCAAAAATCATCCCACCTCAAGCACTTGCCATGTGCTCTAACCGTGCTACACTGGCATGCTGGGTTTGTCTGGAGCAGTTTACTTTCTTCCCAGTGGCTGGTATGGGGGTGTGTTTTGGATTCGTGCTGAATGTGGGGATGATAATACAGAGATGTTTTTGTTGTTACTGCTCAGGGCTCGCACAGAGATGAGGCCTTTCCTGCTTTCCCTACTGCCACGCTGGTGAGAAAGCTGGGGGGCATGGGAGGTTGGGAGGAGGCACAGGTGGGACAGGTGACCAAAACTGACCAAAGGGATACTCCAGACCATATGAAAATATATAAAATGGGAGCAAGAAGGAGAATGGAGGATATTTGGAGTGATGGCTAGTAACCTTTACATGCAGTGAAGCCCTGCTCTCCTGGAGGTGGTGAACACCTGCCTGCCCACGGGAAGCAGTGAATTAATTCTTTATTTTGCTTTTCTTGTGCGCACAGCATTTGCTTTCTTTATTGAACTCTCAACCTATGAGTCTTCTCACTTTTACCCTTCTGATCCTCTCCCTGATCCTGCTGGTGGGGGAGCGAGTGAGAGATTGTGTGGGGCTTGGCTGCTGGCTGGGGTTAAACCATGAAATTGGGATGCCTCTAATGTCCTATAAAACTTCTGTGCTGACCTGGCAAAAGCAAAGCAAGTCTCTTTTCATGGGTTTCTCTAAGCTACAATTAGCTGAACGCAAGCTCTTTACTTCGAGAAGACTTGATTATATCAGGGCAGGGGCCATCTGGCAGAAGGTAAAGCAGGATGAATGCAACCCCAAACCGTGAAGGAAGACCTTGGTATGGTGTCACCCAAATCTGGGCACCCTTCTACACCCCACATGTACTCAAGCACTACAAGGCAGAGGAGGGAGGCAGGGGAAACATTCTGTGCCTACACTCTCTTCATCACACACACCACAAAGCCTTCTTGGTGAAAAGGTTTTAAAACTGCCTTCAGAAGCTCTTACTTTGATATAGGAGCTGTTCAGAGGAACACATCCCTTTAAATGGTTTAGATTATGACACTTCCAACACTCAGCCTTGAGCATCACCTGTGCAACAACTGACTCGTAGTTTGCAGAGGGAGCTTGGGAGGGAGCTCCTTATCATAGCAAGCTGCTTGCATTTCGGGACTTTCTTCGTGGTGCCAAGGCTGCCATCCACCTTTAGCAGTGCCTGCTTTCCCAAGGCAAAGATGGTGGAGACTTGTGTCAACCAGCTGGTGTCACCTCCCAGCTCCCAGCTGGACAACCCTGTGGCCCTGGCAGCAGCAACTGAAAGCACCATGTGGGCTCACGGTCCCGATGTCTCACAGTGGCTCCCTGATTCAGGAAGCTATAATGCCAGGAGGATGGTGGATGACTTCATGCCAGCAGAATCTAATACCTTGTGATCCTATGATGCAGTGCAAAAGGCAGGAGGAGTGGGAAGCCCAGCAGGCACCTGATTGAAGAGGCTGGGGGAGGTAAGAGGAGGCAGTGTCCTGCGGTGCATTTCTTCCACCTCCATAACCTTCTTATTTTCAAAGAGTTTCCATAGGGCTGTGGTAGCTATTGTTCTCCAGAGATGGTGCATCACCATCCCCACTCCACGGGCAGCAGTTTGTGATTAACACACTGCCAGCCCTTCTTCTTCTTCACGTCGGTAAAATTAGCAGCTTTTTTGGCTTCAAGAGTAAGCAAAATGTGTGCAACTTGGACACCCCCATACTAACCACGTACAGGGTGATCATGCTGCATACTCTACAACCAGCACAGGCTGCCTGGGCATGTGATCATGGTCAGACAGACCCAGATGCATGTACACTGAATTCCAGAAAACATGTGCCTGTCCTTCCTTCCTTCCAAAACTGACCACGGCAGTCTGGTCAAGCTTCAGCACAAGTGTTATTGGTGTGCAGAGCCAGTGATAAATGACCGATTCCTTATGTTCAGTTTTCAAGGAGGCTGCAGATTCATCTTGGCCATTAAGACAAAAAGGAGGCTAATACAAAACTACAGCAAAGTTTAAGCAGTAATTCTGCACAAGCAGGCAGGTAACATCAATTTAAAAGTCATTCTTACTTTTTTCTGCTTGGTATGTAAAAAGAGAAATACAGTCAGGGCTGTGAATTTTTTGAAATTTTTTTTTTTCCTGAAAAATGTTGAAATAGGTTTAAGCATTACTGTTATTATCTCTAAAATGACAGAGACATTTCCATGTGGGTTTCCATTCACAGATATCCATATTCACCATGTGTACATATTTGATTCCAGGACTGCAGGTCCCCTGTGGTCCAAGGAATCAAGGTTCATTTTGTGTAGCTCTTTCTGCCAAAATGGGGTTATTAGTATTAGGAAATAATGCAAGGTCACCCACAGCCTTGATAGGAAAAGGAGGATAGGAGAATATTACAAAGAAACTGTAAGCTGCAACATCCAGCTGCAGTTGCAATCCTGAGTGCATTTGGAGTGCCTGCACTAGTATTTCACTCCCCTGTTTCCAATTGATTGCCCTGGACTAGTGATTAAGCACCTGAATACACCCAAGAAGGATATTCACAGAAGGATCTCATGATAAAAAGGCTATTCCTGGCCCTCTTTCCATCACATCATAATCTGTCCACTAATATGGCTTGAGATCTCAGCTGATCAAAAGGTCATAAGATGCTACTGCTAAGTATCACTCTGTCTCTGTTCAGCCGACAGCATTTTTACTCCATTCAGCAGTCAACGAATGCAATAGCAAAGCCTTCAAATCTGTTTGTATATTAGATGAAGCCTTCTTTATATGGCATTTATCATCCTTCAGGGAATGACACCTGATAAATAAATCTCTAGTTCCCAGTGAATTTAAATAAAACAACGGCAAATCATATCACTGCACACTGTAAATATGAAACTGCAGAGAACCTAATGGTTACCAATCTCTCACCATCTCCTTTGCTGGAAAATCTATAAAATGTTGACCACCCTCAGATTCTGCCAAAATCAAGGGAGTCGAAATCTCTGAGTACACTACAAAGAGCATGGTGAAAACACAGGAGGGACTAAAAGGTACATCACTTATTCAGTCTAATGAAACGGTAAAATTATTTTTTTTTAATGTTAGTAAACCCCAAAAAACTAATAAAGGGGTCTATTGGCATATCAGTAGGACTAACAGAGTGAAGGAGCGTGGGGGGAGGAACCCAATAAATGGGGCAATGTGTTTCCCAGGGAGTAACACTAGGGGGGACAATTTGCAAACATCCTGGGATGAATAAATATAAACCACATCCTACCCAACACCACCACTCCGTCCAACTGGTCCCCGCTGTACTGCGGTGTGCCAGTGGCCACTGGTCCATATGACACCAACCATGGCCTCCAGCACCAACTGCAGACACTTCTCTGGCCATCCTGCTTTCAAACTGTTCAACCCTGGCAGAGATCTCCGTCCAGAAGGGCAGGGAGAGAGGGAACCACTGCCAAGAACCACCTGCTACCTGAAGCCCATTGCTAGGGGATCTGCAAAGGTAGTTCCTGTGGGCACTTCCACTGGAAAATGGACTGCTTTGTGCCCCCAGCACACCTGAAGTGTTGTCACAACCAAATCAAACCCCTTAGCATTCCCCAGACAATCCTACCCCTCCTTGGCTTTCCAGACCTCTATACCTGGACCAACAGACAGTTTCTTTAACTGCAACTGGCAGTCATTTTGCTCCTCTCCATGTTTTCAAAGCTGAGAGTCATCAAAGATTAGCAGGAAAAAATCATGACTATTTTCCCCTAAGAAGCAGTGCTGGTAATAGGCTTCAGGAAAAATCCTCCTAAATGCAAGTGATAAGCGCAGACTGTGTGAAGGCTGACAGGTCTGATTATAATTATCACTGCGAGGGGACTAGCACTAACCTCCCTTCTGGAAGGCAATGACAATTCCTGGAAGGGAACGTGCAAGTGAATTATCATAAACAAAATCATTGCGAGTAGAGTTGTCTTTCACTAGGAAACTAAATAAGATCCAGATTTGGAGATGAAAAAAAAACCAAACCAAACCAAATCAAATCTTGAACATTTGTTAAAATTTTTCCCGATATAAAATGAAACTTCATCATACATGGAAATTTTGCTGACTTCAGGATGATGGGACTAAAAGAATCAAGAGGGCCACATGAAACATGGATGGAGTCATGTATGCAAGAAGTTTTTGGAAAAGGATATATTCTGAAACTATACCTAAAGAACACATCCTGCACCATAACCTGAACAAGGAGTCCCAGGGAGGATGTTGGTCCAGACTGAGCTAAATATTCAAAACTAAGACAAAACTCAGGCACCCTTGCACCAACCTTTCCACCTGCCTCATATCCTAGAAGGAAAAAACCAAGACAGAACCAAAGAGACCTTCAAATTGCTTCTATCCACTGAATTCCTAAAATTGTATCTATATGTTAACTGAAATGCAGCATCAGCTGAAATAACAGCATCAGCTTTTACCATGGCTGTGAAGTAGAGAGGATAGGTAGTACTCCTTCAAGATCATCCTGCCCTAACCTCCGTACTTTCTCTGACAGCATTGCATTTTTCCTGGTCTGCAGGTTGTTTTTGCATTTCTCACTCCATTTCCATTGGAAACTTGGAAATGGAAAAGCTTGGGCAATCTGGAACAAAAGTAGCACTACAAACAGTTTTTTCTGTCTGAACACAGGGCAAGAGATATTGTCTTCTTAATGGTGGGCTGTAACTGCAGAGGAGATGAAGAGAAGAGCCTCAGAGTCAAAGGCAGTTCTAAGAGTTTCATTCTCATTATATCTCAATGGAGTGAAGGAAATAAATTGTGCAAGGAGACATATGGAAACTCACTACGCAAATGGCCTATTTAAGGCTCTTGCTTCCTAATTAGGTCCTGGTGTCAGGAGGTTGGTAACAATTATTCACACATAGATCATTTGGATACAATACAAACTGTTCTAAAATCCAAACCATCATAAAGGCATGCACTAAAAAGAAACCTTTTTCAGCTTGATCTTTTTAGACTTCTTTGCTTAGGGCTATCAGTTTTTGTGCTTACTTACATTTTACATGCTTACATTTTGTGTCTAACACTGCAAAAATGCATTTGGAAGGAGAAAATGAACAAAGAAAAAGCATCAGGGCCATAACCCCTTGTTCTTACCTTGTTCACAGATTTCGTCACTGGACTCTGCACAGGGAACCCACACTCTCTTCCCAGATTCTTCATCTGACTCTGTGGTGTTTCCCAAAGCAAAGAGAAAAGGAAAAGAGAAAACCTTTGGTTATTGAGATGATGGTGTAGAAAATGGTCACAAGCCCACAGAGTTTTGCTCTGCCCTTGTAGTTTCTTCACAGCTTTCAGTATGGCCACCACCACCTGCCAGCCCCCAGCGCTGGGGCTCACTCTCAGCCCTGCAGAGTTTTGGAAGGTCCCCCAAGCTTCCCCCTTATCCCACACAGATGAGCAGGTTTCTCCTTCCAAGTATTCCCAAGTACTGTCACAATAAATGTTGATGTCAGGGAGACATGCCACGGATTCCTTTGACAACCCCCATTAGAAAGGCTTGGGGAGAGCAGGAAGGTGTCACAAGATGTCAAGGTGCCTGTTTTGTATAGGAGTTCAAATAAAAAGTTGAAGCCAAGGATTACCACATTGCAAACCCACTTAAAACGGGGTAAGTGCTTGTGATTCAACATCATGACTGCAACGAACCTGCTCTGCCCTGTGCTTTGGTACTTCTGGTATGAAAATTAGGTCTTCCCTCCCCTTCCTCCATTCCCAGTTCTCTTTGTCCACCTCTCCAGCCCTTCATACAAAGGTGAAATATTTTACATTTTCACCTGTGGTGATGCAGATCAGAGAGTGGCTTTTTTTTGCTTTGCTTTGCACAGATTTTGCCAAAGGCATCCTTTCAAGCATCAGCCTGTGCAAAGATAATAGGTGACACAATTCTCTGTAACTGGAATCAGCAACAAATCAGCCATCTGCCACTCCAGGGGGCTGAGATTAACCCAGCTACTGGACCATGACTGCAAAGCATTTGCACATTTAGATTACAGAAATATGAGGTTACCGGTCCAAAAAAATAAGACTGGGAGTGAGGAAGGTGTGGAAGATAGCCTTGGAAGAGCTCTGCAGATTAACCCTTCCAGATACAAGTCATCTCACAACAACTCCAAGCAAACAGTATTTCTCATCATAAAGGGTTAAAGGGGTGAAGGATTTGAAGGAAACAACTTGATATACATGAGACACCATGTTTCAGGAGAACACATTCAGTGACACCTCCTTTTACAGGGAGAAATAAAGGCAAAAACTCTCAAGTGCCTTGTCAATGCCTTCCCTCCTTGGGAAGTATGACCAAGCTGCCCAGATGGCTTACTTGACTGCTTGGAAAGTACAAGAGCAGCATTTTTGCCCCAAAGATCCCCTATTCTCAAGATACCAAGGGAATGAGAGAGGTCTGAATTCTGAAGTAACAAGGTTTAGGAAAGTCTCTTCATCTGTTGCTCCCAGTTCACCTTCTTGAATAACAAACACGACATTGCTACTCTGCACATATGGATGCTGTGAGTCCGCATTAATACTTTTCCATATCTTTAGGGTCCTCTCTATGAACCTGATGGGAATTATTATTGGATAAGTCAAGTACAAAGAGTTTTAAATCAGTAGTAAACACAAGCTCTCTCCACATCTAAAAGCACGAGCAATGGTTTGTAGAGTTGCATGGTGGGTCAGGACAGACACCAGGGTCTCCTCTGGTCACTTTGATGTGGGTTTTAATCCCCACTCCTGCCATTTGCTCCTGTACGTCAGAATCCCATGGGTCCTTGAGATTACCATCCTCAGGGATCTCAGGTTAAAAAGAGCAAGTTGTGCCCAGAGAAAGATGTGTAGCTGCAGACAAAAATCCCAGCAGGAACATTTGGAAAATTCTGGAACATCTCACCTATGAGGAGAGACTGAGAACAATGGAATTGTTCAATCTGGAGAAGACAAGACTCCAGGGAGACCTTGAGCACCTGCCAGTACCTAAAGAGACTAGAAGAGAACTGGGGCGGGGCTTAGGACGAGGGCCTGGAGGGGCAGGACAAGGGGGAATGGATTCACATTGCCAGAGTGCAGGGTTAGGTGGGATATTGGGAAGAAATTCTTGGCTGTGAGGGTGGTGAGGCCCTGTCACAGGTTGCTCAGAGAAGCTGTGCCTGCCCCATCCCTAGAAGTGTCCAAGACCAGGCTGAACAGGGCTTGGAGCAGCCTGGGGTAGTGAAAGGCGTCCCCCTGCCCATGGCACAGGGGGGTTGGAACAAGATGAGCTTTAATGTTTGTTCAAACCCAAACCATTCTGTGATTCTATGAAATTCAGGCAAGGTCTGCATGCTGTATCCCTTGGTGAGGATGGTGGCTTAAATACACAGCTCATCTCATGAAGTCCAAAGAGACTGAAAAGCAAACAGCATGCACACGTGTTTATAGAAACCCAAGCATTTTGTGTATGTCCTTTATTCAGAGAAAACAGGTAGGGTTGGGTAAGCATGGCACAAGGCTCAGCTGAGAGGTGAGCAAGGGATCAGTTGCTGTAGTCTTCCTACTCCATACAAAACCTGCTGACATTACCTCAGAAATGATTGCACCTCCCAGCAGTGTTAATCTGGGACTGAGCATTTGATCCTCCACAGAATAAGGACTATTGATTTGTGAGGAGCTGTGAGAAGAGGGTAAGGAGTGCAGGTCTTTTGGTCTCCCTAAATTCTCCACTATTTATCACAGTATTTCCAAAAACGCATTGCCTGGGCAGAGCTAGGTGCTCCCAAATCAGGTCTACGTGTTTGAGACCAAAGGTGAGGTTTGAAGTGGTTTGGATGTCTACTAGGGCACGGTTTTCAGGTGAGAGAGGTCAAAGGGATCATCCCATGCCTGGGACTACAAAATGGGCCAAGCTAGTAACCCAACAACCCACAGTCTCCTGAGACGCAGCAAGTTAATGAGGCTCTGCCTGTGCTTTAGAAAGGTCTCCTTGAACTTGACCTGCTGGCTGTGTGAGGGCTAAAACTGATGGAATAGGATGTGAATCTGTTTTCAAAACAAAAGGCTGGGATTTTCTCTGTCTCCAGTCTCTAGTTCCTGTAAAGACAACCTAAACCCCCAAATCCAAATTCCATAACGATTGAAAAAGGAACATCTGTGGGGTGGGGAGAGAAAATATTTGCATTTAACTTCAATCATTAAACTATTACAAGATTACTTGTGCTAGTAATAATTTTTAAAATATTTTAAACAATAATAAAACTCCATTAAAAAAAAAGGTAGGATTTTTTAATATCCCTTTTGCTTGTCTGTAAATGGAGGGACAAGGGGGAACAACACAGGGCAAAACCTTTCCTTTCAGACAAAAATCACCACAAAACTCCATCCCATTTCTTGCCAGTTAGCCAATCTTATGAACTGATGCAGTTTCATCCCTACATGACGATTTTTGTTTATTTTATCCAGACATGCTTTGCAGGAAGGGGCTTTTGCAACCCAAACAGCGCCACTGCATCAACCAGGCACTGAGCTGAGCCGAGCCATGGAGCTGCTTGGAAGTTGCCTCATCTCCCAGCAAATGAGAAGCGGAGGGAAACACCGACGCAGGCGACGCTGCACCTTGCAGCAGAGACTTGTGTGTCCTACAAGTAACCTTGCATCAAGATACAGAGCCACAACAGCCGTGAGAGGAGGAGGAGGACAGCGAGGAGGAGGGGGAAGGCAACAGGAAAACAATCAGAAAACTCCCTGGGAATCAAGTCTTCTCTTCCTTCTTAGGAAGAAAAAAAATACAAAATAATAATAATAATAATAATGAAAAAAAAAAATAAAAAACCCTCCCTGATACAGAGATGGAAGGAGGGGATGAGCCCCTTTACATTCCATGTCCCCAGCAAAGGTCTCCTCCCTTTCCCACAGCCCCTAAATACCACTGGGGGTGGCTGGAGGAGAAAAAGGGTCACATTTAAAAGGCGAATGGGAAGCAGGGAGGAGGGAGGACACTCCTGAGCCCGGCCAGTGGCCCCACGGTCTCAGCCATTCTCATTCCTGACACGTTTCTCTTCTCTCCAGCACAGCCCAGCTTCGAAATATTAGTGCGGCGCAGAGTGCCATTTTCGAGTCGCTGCAGCTCCTTCTTGGCACCGGTTCAGCTTTTTGTCTTGCCTTCTCCTCCGAGCGCCCAGCGGAGGGAGGAGGGAGGAAAGGAGGGAGGAAAATGAAGCCCCGCTGTTTCGCTGCCGGGGCCGTCAGACTCCCCGCGGCATCCCGCACCCTCCCCGCCTGCTCCCGGCCCAACCGCTCGGCAAACATAAATCTCTTCCCACCTCAACAGCAGCCAGTTCACACCCTTCTTTCCACCACCCCACCCCCCAACCACGCCATCCCCCCCTCCAACACTTCTCCCCACCGCCACCCCTTTTCATCGCGCTCT
>JAWMRA010000090.1:66157003-66167095 GCA_035584735.1 Pseudotriccus pelzelni | reverse complement strand
TTTTCACCTGACTAATACTATGCCCCTCAGTAACATTTTCTGAGCGGGAGTTTACTGAAAATGATCTTCATTCTTCTGTGCATGCAACCAGCTCATGCAGTAACAAGATAGGGTAATTCCTCTTTCTGGTAAAAAACTGCAAATCCCAGTTCACTAAAAATAGGTTTTTATTCCAGTAATTCTGCTTATTAACTGAACACATCAATCCTTATGTTTCCCTCTCCTACAAGGTAAGGGAAGGTGATGGACCATCCAGAATTCTTCCAGTCTGTCCCCTTTGTTCATGCATTGCTAGAGATGATACTGTATAATGCATGACTTACCTGCAAAGACATTGGAGGAGTAATGAAATAAGCAGATGCTCAGTCAGCAGGCTTTTAAAACATTGGTATTGCAATCTGAGATGCAGTCAGCCATTACATGCATATGTCCTTTATTTATGGTGCTGATAAAGGCTCTATGTCAGGAGCAGTCAGGCTGCCTTTTTACTTTCTGCTTTTCTTCACATTTAAGAAAGTTGCTGTGTCGATATTTTATTCTCATGAAAGCTCCAGATTTGTGAGGAAAAGTAGGATTTACCTCCTGACTCTTTTGTTAAAAATAGAAGCCTAAGAACCAGACAACTTCATCAAAACAAATCACCAGAAATTCCCTGTAGAGAATCCTCTCCTTCAAACACAGATGATGCCTGAAATAGGTGGATCTCCCTGGAGTTACCTCTTTCTCTTCATTGGCTAGAAAGGGGGTCCAGGACAAGTAGCCCAGCTGTAGGTCAGATCACCACAGATGCTCACACCACCAGAAAGAGAGTAGGTTTAAATGAGATATTAGAAAAAAAATCTTTACTTTGAGGATGATGATGGCCTGCCACAGGTTGCCCAGAGAAGCTGGGCTACCCCAATCCTGGAAGTGTTCAGGGCCAGGCTGGATGGGGCTTGGAACAACCTGGTCTATTAGAAGATGTCCCTGCCTGAGGGAGAGGGATTTGAATTGGCTGATGTTTAAGGCACCTTCCAACCCAGACCTTTCTATGATTCTATGATTTGCACATAATCACTCATCTATTAATTCAATTTGCATACTTTTCCATAATCCATATTGTTCTGGGTCATTTCATGACAGTATAAAATACTTTTTCCCGTCAACTCCATTCCAGCCACCAGTGATGGGTAGGAAATCAGAGGGAAAGCTGGCACAGATCAAAGGGAAGGATGGTGTTAACATTAACATCCACCATACAAGGAGCATTTCGTATTATAAATAAAATAGCGCTGCTCGGCTGCGCGAGGAGCGAAGTTCTGAAGTCACCGAGCTGCGTGGCTGTGACTCAGGGGAGGGTTTCGGTTCACGCTCAACGCTGTCTTTGATTACTGCTACATCACCCAAAGGCTCACAGCAAAACAGATGATGGGACACAGAAAAGCTCTTCTTCCTAACACAGCAAAGAGAGCTGCTGCTTGCTGACTGACAGCTCCCCAGCCAGCTTATGTGCATCTAATTACCCGGCCGCAACCCAAATCAGAATGCCCCATTGCAGCTGGTGTCTCACTTAATCCATTCATAACATGAGCTAATTAGCATTGATGTTTTTGGGCAAGTTTATTCCAAATGTGGTCAAGTCCCAGGCTTTCAGCTGAGTTGCTAGGACCCATTGAGGATCCTGTGTTTCTGCCCAGAAGGCATTTTTCCATCTTGCTGATGGAGAGAGACTTAGGAGTGAGTTCAGGGAAAGATGTTGAGCTTGGCTGAGATGAATACTGGCATGCAAGCAGTGCTGTTAAGCTGTTCTTGCTGCTACACCCTACCTTGATGCAGGGTATTTTGGAGCAGAATTAAGGTATTCCACAGTTTTTCTTGTGTCTGAATTCAAATGTGAAAAGAAAAAGAAAAAAAAAATAAAAGAGGCAAAAAGGAAGAGAAAAATGAAAAGAAAAAAGAAAGAAAAAGGGAAAAAGAAAAAAAAGAGAAAAAGAGAAAAAGACAAAGATGAAAGAGAAAAAAGGAAAAAAAAAGAGAAAATAAAGAAAGCTTGCAAAGTGGGAGCAGTCACGGAACACTTCTGTAGTGTATGGTATTCTTTGTGAGCAGAGCTGAGAAAAGAGGCCGGTTACCAGAGCTTTGCATTTCCTTTTCAACCTATGGGATTAGAAGATGAGAGCAGGTGCTAATGGGAATTTTGCCCATGGCAGAAAATCAGAGCCCTAAATCTTCATCTCTGGAAATCACGAAAACCCTTAGCAATGATCTATAGTGGCTGCACTTGGAAATTGGTGATATAAGGAATAGCCACTTGGCAGAAAACCGGCTTTCTGCTCCTTCAGCGCACCACAGTTTCAGTTTAATTTGTAACAGGATGCAAGTGTAAATGAACTGACAACAGAGCTATCAGCTATTCTGTTGGTAACGCTTGGAGCAATAGTTTCGATTTGACTAGACACAGCTGTCCACTGCATGAAACGACCTTTAGCCCCATCCTTGGCGAAATTCAATTCTCTCCATGTCTGACTCCGTCCACGGGGACTCAAGTAGCGGAGCTGCCAGAATAATCAGCGGGCTGCTTAATGACAGGCACTCCAGCAAGCAACACGGTTGTGCATTGTCAGAAACGAAGTCCACAGCTCCAGGGAAGGGGTTGGTGTGGGTGTAGGGGGACCCCCCCCATGTTACTCAAAAAGAAATAAAACGGTTGCATGGGAGCACGCGTAGATGTGTGCGGCCATCTCGGCTTGACGAGCGTCGCCGATGTGCTGGCACCACGTGCGTGCGTGTGAACGTGGAGTTCTCCCTTGTGTTTGTCAGAAAATAGGTGTTTTAATTAGGTTTCCCCTCTCTCCCCTTCTCTCTCTCAAAAAACAAAACAAAAAAAAAAAGCTGGAATTCTGCTGCTGCTCTGTGTTGCAGTGCTGCAAAAGTGTAATTTCCATTTATGTGAGTCTAAACGTGCGTATGTCCCATATGGTGGTGCTTACATGGCCTTCCAGATGTATGTCATCTAATGTGTATACACACATATATATAGATGTACACACTTTCTGTGTGTTTACTGCATTGGCCACTGCAATAAGGAAGATGTTTATGCTGCAAGTGTCAAAAAATAGGAATTTCACAACTTTACAGCTATTTGTGTAAACTTGTTTCTGCGTGAGTGAGTGTTTCTCCAGCAGTGCCAACTAAACACACTTTTCACATGTGACAGGAAAGACATGTCATCGTGGGATTAACATGTATGTGCCCCAGTCCACATCATCACTGGATCCATAAGGAAAAACCCAACAATTCCTAACTTTTCAGCTGTTTGATTCATTAGCCTGAATACAGTATGTCGTGTCCAAAAGCGGACCCATCCTTTCCTTCATCAAGGATCATCGGAGATACACAGTGCTTTGGTTGGCAAGACTTGCTACAACCACTGCTAGTGGGAAATTGCAGGGGGTGACCCACCAGCTCCACCTGCCCCCTGAGCCCCTGCGGATTTCTCTCGTTGCTATTTTTGCTTTGGCAGCTTTGTGGGCCCAGGCCTGCAGAAGATTCGTTTTCAGTTTTTATTCTGACACTCTGCCAACATTTTCCTGAGAAATACAAGGGAGAAATGGGGAATGTTGATCTTACACATCTCATAACTCAGCCAGAACGGAGGGGAGTTTCATGGGAGAAGGGAGAGGCACGTCTTCGGCTTCAGGGTTTTTGTCCCTGTCAAAATTCAAAGGTTCTTTTTCAAACAAGAGATATTACTCCTTGCTTTAATTTTTTAAAAATTAAGGGTCTACAAGAATCTTTGAGAATGGAAAACCTTAGGAATGTAAAAAGGCTGGTCTTCATTAACAAGAAAACATGATGGTCTCCAAAACTCTCTGAAATCATATCATAATGGGGCACGTTAAATTACTTAAATACAGGAGTCACTGCCTCTGCCCTGTCACTCTCCCCCTACTAACTGCTTCTGCTATTTATTCAGGAAAGGGACAATCACAGAATGGCCTGGTTTGGAAGGGATCTTAAAGTTCATCCAGCTTCAACCCCCTGACATGGGCAAGGACACATTCCAGACACTTTCCACTAGATCAGGTTGCTCCAAGCCCTATCCAACCTGGCCTTGGACACTTCCAGGGATGGGTCAGGCACATGGTCTCTGGGCAACCTGTGCCAGGGCCTCATCACCCTCATAGTCAAGAATGTCTTCCTGTTATCTAATCTAAACCTACTTTCTGTCAGTTTGAAACCATTTCCCCTTGTCCTGTCCTTCCAAACCCTTGTAAATAGTCTCTCTCCATCTTTCTTGTAGGCTTCCTTTAGGCACTGGAAGGCCACAATTGGGTCATCCTGAAGCCTTCTCTGCTCTAGCCTGAGCAATCCCAATTCTCTCAGCTTTTTCTCATACGAGACATGCTCCATCCCTCTAATCAACCTGGTGTTCCTCCTCTGGATTCTCTCCAACTGGTCGATGTCCTTCCTCTGATGAGGACCCCAGAGTCAGATGCAGTAAATAGACCTTAAATGATTCTCCTCAGGTAAATCCATCCAACGCTTTGTGCAGAAATGGCTGCATGCAGTTTGGCCCACTTCTTACTTTCTCCTCCCCATGCCTTTTTGCTCCTCCCTGGCTCTTTGCTCGACCTCTCCTGTCACCTTCCCTACCATGCTGACACTTTTCCATCAGCCCCTTCAGTGGCCTTTAATTATCAGGTCCTCTCTGGCACTTGCCTTGGGCTAAAGGGTTCATTCCATTCCTTGCTGACATTTATGCTCTTCCTGCTTGTTCTTCCTCCACTTCTCTCACTCTGGTTTTCGTTTTTCACCCTTTTAAACTTTTTAACTTTTGATCACTCCATAAACCTGCAAAAATCTGCACAGACAACACATGGTTTTTCGTTCTCTCCCTTCTCTCAAAATGCCTGAATAATTCAGAGGCCAGTATTTTAGGATGGCTGCACAGTAGCTACAGTAGACTTGCATCACCTATTCAGGTAGCTCAGAAAGATATAGCACCTTTCTGGGAACTAGTAAGATCCATCACAAGAGCATGTCACAAGAAGAAAACCTTGGTATATGGTTAACTTGGTATAGCTTTTCTGTATGCTTGGTACAGATGTTATTTCAGTTCTTGAGCATGTACTGCTTTATATTACACATTGTAGAACAAATAGAAAGCTCCTCAGCAATTGAGAAAAACATATTTTTTACAGCCCTGAGAACTAGAATATCAAACTGATTCTTAGATAAATAAACCTTTCCCAGAATAGGCAATTGGAACAAGTAATGTAATACTAAAACTGGAAGGTATTCACCATCACACCAAAATGTACAGGCACTTCCTAAGTCTATTGCCAATCTCAGTGGCCTAGAACCCCTCCTGGAAACTCCACAATATGCAACTGTACAAAGTGCTATGTGTGCATACCAGAAAAACACTACTGACAAAGTAATACATGTGGGGATCCAGAAACTGGGTTAACTAGGCAAGAATTGCTGCCTTCATCACTACTAAAAAGGTATCAGGAAGGGAAAAATAATTCTAATACTTTAGATAGATAAATGAATGGATAGATGGTAACCATTACACAGGATGAAGCACAGTTGTAGTGAGAGCAGAGAAAGAACATGATGACATGACATGGGCATTTCTTCTCCTCTCTAACCACTCTCTTCAACACAGGTGATCTCCATCATCTACCAGCTCCTTAAATAGTGACACACTCAACAGTTGTGGAAATGTCAAGGCCACAGTGACAGTCCTGCTGCCTCAGGAGAATCAGGAAACAAAAAGGACAAAGCCACTCTACTTCCTAGTCCTTCATGTTCACCAAAGGTCCACACCTCCAGCGACCGTCTTTCAGAAATGCCTCTCCCATCCTTGAGAGCTAGAGATGTGCTCTCATTTACTCACAAACAGGGAACTCTGCCAGCAGCCTCACAACCTGCAGATTTTGATTGCATTAAACTGTTCCAAAGCAGGTTTTCCTCTTGAGCCTGTAGTAGAAGGCAATTAATTAAGACCCACTCCCCCATTCCATCGGATTAAAGCAAATGAAATGAGAGCAGTAGGAAAATCTTGCATGGGATAGGGATTCTTGGAGAAGCAGGGCTTTCTCTCTCTGGCTGCACTGGAAGCTGATCCTATTACTTTGATCAGCTCTAAAAGCCCAATGTATTATTCCACAGGACTGGGAAGTCCAACTGCCATTTCCCAAACACAGAAGTCCAGATACAAAACACTATGAAGAAATACACTTGCTGATCAACCATTTCTGTTTCAGTTAATGAACATTTAACTGGGAATTGACTGAAAACAAAAGCATGTATGGAAAAGGTCCTCCTTCAGCTGTGTCTGACTGCCATGTTAAACAGTCACCACACTTTTTCCAAGGCTATTCTTCTCCTCAGTGGTGAGGAGAGGGAGAGAGGGGATTATGGGGCAACCCATTGGGATACCACATCCTCTTGGAAATACTTCTGGCACATCTTCTCTGGCTTAGTGTGAAAGAATCATAGCTAAGCAGATGAGTATTGAGTAATTTCAGAGAAATTAGAGACAGGTAAGCCAATCAACTAAGCGAGAGCACCAAATGTACATTGGATTTAATCTACTCTTTGGACAGGGTTAGAAGAAAGAGAAGGAATTTTACTTAATCCAATGCCAACATTTTTTATGGTATTCTCTAATTTTCCATCAGAAAATCAAACCCAAACCCCTCAGGTTCACCTAGGTTCCTCATTCTGCACATATTGAAGACTACCGTGATGCTTCCACCCAAGCACATCTCAGAGCTTCTAAACACTTCCTGTGTTACCTGGAAGCTTGGCTCAGTTCCCGCTGTCGGAATTTAACATATTTGAAGTGGTAATAAGAGGAAACCCTCTGCCAGTTTCTCCTGTTTGCAGATGCAATGTGCTAAGCTCAGGTCAACCCATTAGCTCAAGAAGAGTCTTCACCCTGACAGTGCCAGAACTGTCTTCATTGCCACTGGTACAGGACTTTAGCTTTGTTTTCAAGCGCTGCATGTAAAAGTGAAAACAACAGCAAAAATAATATCCTCCTTCTAATTGAAAACACAGTACCAGTTAATGGTCTTTGAAGTGAGTGTGTGTGTGTGTTTTGTGCGGGAAAGGGGAGAAATGGATCGCTGTAACCAACAACACCCCAAAGGACTATAAATCAAACAGCATACAGCTGTTGGTATCAAATATTACTCCTTTCGCACTACATCAAAAAGCTTTAATTAACAACTAATTTATTCAAGTGAAAAAAAAAAATTCCCTTGCACCAAATAATTGTATTATTACTGGGAGACTAGTCTGTGTATTTTCCCCCTCTCTCTAAAGCATGACAAGAGAGGAAATTGAGCCTTTAGAGAACAGCAAAGAAGAAAAAATGGATCAAAGATTCAGAGGGCTTGTTGATTGGCTTTTTGAGTCAGCAGAGACCGAACCAGCTCATTTAATGAAAAAAAGCCACACTGTGAGGCCTGTTTGCTCTAGGACCTACTTTTAATAAAAATGCTTATAAAGACAAATGGCACGGGCTGACACCAGGCATGGTGTGGACAGGTGTTGCACAAGCCTCCCTGCACGACTGTGTCACTTCTGCTCCATGCCTCTGCTCTGTCATCCATGGACAGCTCCCATGCCACAGATTGTTGAGTGAGGTTCCAGCCACGTGGGGGTTTAGACAGAGCAGCCAAATGTCTGCAGAGAGGCCCTTGGTGACCTCTGGACATGCTTGCTTGGGAGCTACACCACACTTGAACCCCAGATGTGAAAGGCCAGGCTGGCAAAACCAATTCCTTCCCTTCCCTCCTGTTGAGAAGCATGGAATCACAGCATATCCTGAGCTGGAGGGACCCCAAGGATCATAAAGCCCAACTCAAAGCATGCCCTGGAGCAGCCCAGGGCCTGCACACACCCAGCAATGCTGGTCTTCCACAAGTCAAGAGCCGCTGCACAAGAATCCCTGCACTCCAGAACTCATGACCCATGGCACAACCTGGGTCCCAATGTCACCTACTGCCAACATTACTTTTTCCCTTTTTTCCCCTCCATTACTTTATGTTGGTGAGGAATAACTAACCTCTGGCAAGGTAAGGTAAGGGCCATTATCCTGCTTTAGTGGCTAATGAAGCTGAAGCAGAGTAAGTAGTTTACTGGTTGTCTCATTTTTGGGGGTCCATCATGCACATTTTACTGTCCCTCCGAGTGCAGTGAAGCTTCCCATTAATGCTGCCATTGATTACAGTGTACAATCTTTGGGGTAGGGGCTGTGATTTTCTTTTCATTTGCTAAATGAAAAGCACACTGACTGTTAATTCTTCTGGATTCTGTTGCCTAGGTATTAGGTGGGAGCCCCAGTGGTGGGAGCAGTGGTGGGAGAGACGTGGCCGAGCCACGTGGTGTGCATGGACCAGGTGAGGATGATGTAGAAGACCCAGATTGAAGCTTCAGCACCTTTCTTTCTATTCAACCCCACCTCTGAATCAGTGCCTGTTAGTGCTGGTCCACCACCATGCACAAGCTATTCCGAAACCTCCTTCAGTGTATATAAAGTCTGGTCAGGTTGTCACACAAATTGTTTTTAGTAATTAAATAGTTAAAAGAAAGCTTTGGGTTTGCTGCTGTAAACATCAAACTTAAGTAACAGTCAACTTGTAAACATTATCCAACCCAAAGGACAATAATAATGGGAACATGGTTAATTGATTTGTTTATGTATAAAATTAAATAATTGGGTACAGCACTCTAATGATATATCACACCATAGGAATGATTTGAAAGGCAGGCAAGATTTATTTTGCCTTAGTGACAGCTTTATCCTGTTAGACATCAAAAATAAAAAATAATGTTCAATAAAATCACTATAATTCATAAAAAAGCACTCCAGAAAGCTTAAAAAGAGCTTAAAAACTGATCAGCTTAAATCTTTTTGATATATTTCAAATGATCAGGTATATGCTAAAATACGTTTTCTGGACAGATTTCAGAGGTAATTTTCACAAGTGATATTTTTCAAGCTTTTAAATCAAAATCTAAAGCTTTTACACACATAAACCCCTGAAAAAGATCCCTATATAAGTTACCCTTTGGTTAGTTTAACTTGGTAATCCTCAGCCCTAAACATGAAGCCCATGAACAGGATAGCTTTACACACAAAATGGAGTATCATGGTCCTTATCTACCTCTAGTAAGTAATTACACCATTAAAGACTACCTGGGAATCTGTTAGATAGGTTTCCTGGACACCAAGAACAGGTTCCAGTGTTCCTACTGACCTGCACTGGTTGTATCAGAGAAAGGAAAACCAGAGAATTCGTGGCTGCAGGGAGGGGACTGATTGTTGACCTGATGGTCAAGATACCCACCTGGGCTTAGGTTCTGCCTTTGCTAGTGACTACAAAGATGAAAACTGCTTTATGTTTTGAATCCTCATTTATAAAAAAGATATATTTGTCTCTTTGTGAAATTCAATAAGTTGTGATGCTCAGGTTCCTTTGGGCATTGCAAATTATGAAAAAAAATAAAATTGTAATTTTTCAAGAACAACCTTCTCACTTGTTCCCATCAATGATCAGTTTAAGCCTAGAGCATAAAATCTGACAACTCTGTGCTTAGCTTAAGTATCTTTTATTGTTGGCCATAAATTGTCTACTTCCTTATAAATCTAGATGCAGAATATAAATATACGCGATAAATGGTTCCTTGAAATTAAGTAAAAATTAGAGCACACAGCAGAAAGACCCAAGCTAAAGGAAAACCTGCTGGCAGATGGAAGCCTTTTTTTTATTATTGTTGTGGAAACTCAATGCTAAACCCGTGTTGCCCCCAAACTGGAGAATGCCCTTCTCCCACCGAGTGACTCATTTGGGATGAGCAGAACTTCACCTCACCCTGTGTCCAGGAGGAGATACAGAGAGGAAAGGGCATCATGGGTGCTTCAGGCTGGGGGTACTCTAAGCACAGCAACATCCTTCGTTCCTCAAGGGCCCTTTTGTGTTTTGCACACTCCTTCTGTTTCCTGTTTTACCTCATTCCTTCCCATTCTTACCCCCTAAACAATAAAAGCTCAATGGGAATGCAAATGCAGCTCTCCATTTAAAATCCCAG
>JAWMRA010000090.1:66135149-66146625 GCA_035584735.1 Pseudotriccus pelzelni | reverse complement strand
TGTCCCTCCTCTCTTCGCACCCCCCCCACCCCCCAAATCCCCTTTTTTACCCCAATAACCCCCCCTTGCCCCCCATCCACGGCGGGGAAGGGGGGGGGTGCTGTGCATCCCTTCCGCCCGCCGTTTTTAACGTGCTTACTACACGTTTCCAGGGTGTTTTTGGAGCTATATTTAAAGCGTGCAGTCAGTGGCTGGATTTAGAAATCCAGGCATAAATCACATTAAAACACGAACGGCGACGATCCCAACGCGTCGGCAAAAGCTTCGCCCTGATTTCAGTCCTTCCCCCCCATCTTAAAAGCAGAACCGAGTCTGGCACCAGGGTCCCATCCCACCAGAGAAAACCCCCGAAATAAACCCCCCCGAATAAAATGCTGTGGGGACAGAAGTGGGATTTGAAGGCACGGGGGTCTCTGCTGGGGTTTATTCCAATGAATTCATGGGGATTTATTCATCATTGGGGGTTTGGTTAATTCCAGTCTCTCCCCACCCCAGCCCCTTGCCTGCAAGCAAAGAGCTGCCATCCCCAGGGAGGGGGCTGTGGAGTGGAGGGTCCCCACGAGAAGATCCCCAGGGAAACAGCTCGGGAACCGAGCGAGGAATTTCTGATTAATGACCAGAACAGCTCGGGATTTCGTTTTTCTCCATAAATCCTGGCTGATTATAAACCCCTGCGCTCAGCCTGGCTGTGGGCTTTGCATGGGGTGGGGGGAGCCCAAGAAATTCCTCCCCCCCTGTTTTAGGGGCTGTACCCAAAGCTGGGCAGCAACTGGAGGCTGCAGCATCCTCCCACCGTCCCGGCTCCACTTCCATTGCCCCACCGGAGCAGGGAAGAAGGGAGAAGGGCTGGGGGGTACACAGGGATGTGGTTGGTGACCCCCCCCCTCCCCAGTTCACAGCAGTTCTGATCCCTGCAGCTCTGGGGTTTGTAAAGCCAAACATCCCCCAAACCACAGTCTGGTTTTCAGGTCCAAATAAAGCCTGATGTCTTTTTTTTTTTGCCTTGCCCAGCACAGGAGGGTGGGTGTGTAGGCACAATCCCACCCTGTTTTCCTGCTCTGCCACCTGCACGCTCCCTTCCCCCCCAAAATCCCGAATTGGGACCCCTGGTGCCAGGACTTGCCTTGTGCTGGGTGCCCTTTGCTTTTCACAACCAAGCCCCTGGTACCGAGGATTTTGTCACAGCTAGACTGGATCTCTGATACATCACCTTGGGTTTGGGGTTTTTCCCCCTTTTACGCGATAATAAGCTTTTTTCATCCAAGATCGGGGGAAAAAAAATGGGCAAGGAGGAGGGCTGACATGCACAACCCCTAGAGAGCTTTGAGAGGAGCACGAACCCCAAAGCTGTAATTACCGCCTGCGTTTTTTGGCTACAGACTGGCTGCTAAATTGGTCGTAAGGCACAGAAACGGCAGCTACACCTTTCAGTGGAAAAAAACGTGGCTTAGTGGAGGGTTAGTGCATGGGAAACCTCCCCAAAACTCCAGTCCCCATGTAACAGCCCAGCGTTACAGGTTCTGCATTCGGGAGTTTAAAACAATCCCCCACCCTGGTGAATGGGGACGCTGGGCTCCGAATGACAAGACCTTCTACATCAACAGAGTAAACTGGGGATTTTTCCCTTGATCTGCCAGTTGTATCAAAAACACCCTCCTGGATGCAGGACATGAGCGAGCGAGAGGCAGGAGCATGTGCTATTTTGAGGTTCAATATAAAATAGATACCCTTGGTTTCAGCAGTTCTCCGTAGCCCGGCCCACAGGAGCTGCAGGTACTTTCGTATGCATACAAAACATTTTAAAATGGAAAATATTCACAGCTGCTCTCGCCGTTTTGACAGGGGGGAAGGAATCGCGGGGCATGTTAAGGAGATATTAAAAGCTGCGGTTTGAAGCTCCTAAAGCATTTACTCAGCGGGAGAGCCAGAGAAAGAAGTTTAGAAGTTAACTGCATACTTGTGTGCCTTTGCTCTGTCCTTCTTAAAATTCACCTCTCCTATCTGCTTCTAATTTAAACAAGCAGAGCCCTCCAGGAACTGGAAAATCCAGATTTGCAGCATCTCCCAGGGAAAGACGATTTCCTACGTGCCCCCCCCAGAGCGAGGGTCCTGCTGAAGGTTAAGCTCGTGAGTGCCTTTGGTTCTGCACCGAGTTAATCTCCCCCCCAAAATAAAAGACCTGGGGAATGCTGGCAAAAAAAAAACCTGCACTGATGTTGCCAGCTGGTCCCTGGTTTAGTCCCATCCCTTTTCCAAAGCCAGGCATAGATTTCACCACCGCTGCAGGCATTGAATGCCAGTCCCCACACTGTGCCCTGTCCTGCTTCAGCTTCCCCTTCTGAAAAGAGGGTAAACCCATCCACGCCCCCAGGGTACATTACCGTGGCTTAAAATTAACACTCACAAATGTATTTTCAAATCCCTTCATGAGAGGCACCAGGAGCACTAGGTGTTAGCAGAATAGATCTTTCGCCTTTTAACAGCTGTTAATTGCCATTAAACCCAAACACGCACAGCTTTATTGGAACGGCGTCCGAATTTCCGCGCCGCGTTGCAAAGCCCGTGCCCGCCCTCGGTCGTGCTCTCTGGCACGTGCCGGCTGCCTCGACGAGGTGTGACGGATAAATCCTGCCTCTCTGGTAGCTGTCTTGCACGCTGGGACCCATTTTGGGGGGGGTCTCCTGACGCCAAGCTCTTCCCTTTGCCCTCCCCACTGCACTATGAATCGTTGCACCAGACCTGCCGTCATCGCGTGAAACTCCAACACACCCTCCCTGACTCGCAGCGGAGAAGTAGATGGGATGCAAAACCTGCTCCCAAAAATACCCCAGAGAAGCAAGCAGGAACCTGCCTGCGAGGAACTGGGTCCCTAAGGCTGAATCCGGCCTGCAGCTGCCAGGAAAAGCACGTGCTGGGTGTCACAGAGATGGGAATAGCCCGCTGTGACAAACGGGAGTAAATCAAAGTCATCAATAGGCAGGGCTGGGACAAGGCTGCCAGCACTGCCCTCCCTGTAGCCACCACTCTGGGTGGGGGGAAATCCCTTTCCTGCTCTCTTTGGGGTCTGTTGAATCAGCCCCATCCACAGCATCCCTCCATCACCCTGGGACTGCCCTATGGAACAGCCAAGTGCCAGGCAGAGGAGAAACCCTTGATGTTGTGACAAGAGTTTTCCCCAAGTCCAGGAAGCCACTGGCTCCTCACGGGTACTTTGTGCACCCCCAAACAACCAAAGCCAGCTGGGAGTGCCCTGCTCTGGGTACCAAACTGCTCAAACACGTGAGATGGAGTCAGCAGGGCAGGGGGGGGAAGAAATATCTGTGTCTCCAAGCATCTTGTCAGACCCCAGTGTTTTCCCTTGAACCCCAACACAAAGAGGGGTGTCCATGGCTGGCTCCCAGAGCTCTCCTATCTCTTTTCCCATCACCCTGCAAGGGGGAAGGGGCGGTTGGACAAAACAAGCCCTTTCTGCTCCACAAAGCTCGTCAGCCAGCGGCTCTGGGCTTATAATTATTATTTCCTTAAAGACGAGCCGAGCAGCTATAGACAAAAAAGCCCCCTCTTGTCGGAGCTGGAATTTGATGTCCTAACGACTGTTTTTGTACCGTGCCTGTTAGAGGAAAGAGCTCGGCAGGAGGGGGAAAGAGAGATTTAATTATAGAGCTGCATTGTGATTTTGCACACATAGCTGGCTGTTGTAATCAGGTTACGAGTGTATCTGATTTTCTTCCCTCCCCTCCCTCTTCCTCCTCTTTCTCTCTCTTTTCTTTTTTTTTTTCTATTTTTTTTTTCCCCCCTCCCCCTTTTTTCCTTTCGGTGGTCCAAATTAGTTGCTTATGTTTGGGTGTTGCAGAGATGAGCTGTTATTTGCCTGTACTGAAGATCTTGATCAAGGGAACAATGTAATGTTTCCAAGGAACCTCGGCAGCCCTTTGCCGGAGGAGGAAGCCAATATTTCCCAGCTCCAGCAGAAACCCCCCCGGGGCTGTGCCAGGCACAGCATCCCACCATCCCGGGGCTCCCCTTCCACCACCACAAGAAGGGGGCACACCCATATGTACATATATATCTGCCCCAACTCCCCCATGCTCCCCACAAAATTCCTTCACGTCCAGGATTCCCTCAGCAAACTGAGGCTTATGAAGAAGAGGAGAAGGCTCGATTTACCTCCACTGGGGCAAGAGAAAGGAAAGAGAGGAGAGAAAGAAAACCCTTTTTAAAAAGAAACTTTATATTTTCCTATCTGAGTCAAGTGATGCCGCGCTGGGATTGGGGACTGTTGTTGGGTTCATTTAGGAATCTATTGTTGTCCATGTGAATTCTTTTTTACATTTCAAATAACAGGATTATTTCCCCAGGGGGTAATATCCTGTAATTTGAACACAATAATGGGAATAAATTACTTACTTAGAACTAATAACGACAGCCTGATTCCAATATATATAGGAACTGTAACAGCTTTGGTTAGTTAAAGTGTAATTGTGTCGACGGATGACATTTTCTTTCAAAGGAATCTGAATGACTTTTAATTAAATTTACTGGGGGTGGGGAAGAGAGGGAGAGAGACACTGGGAGATCTCGGCCGCCGAGGCTGCGGCGGGTCCTGGCCCCGGTGCCCCAAAGCTGAGCTCAGCCCCAAGGAAACTCAGCCCCAGTTGCAGTTTCCAGACCGAGCACAGAACAGGGAAGAGGAAAGCCAGCACCAAACCCCACGGCCCAGGGATGGAGGGATGGTGGGATGGAGGACTGCAGGGGGTAGAGAGGAAGAAGAGGGATAGGAGGGATAGAAGGATGGAGCCCAACCCATTTCCTGAGCTCCATCTTGGCAGAGGGCAGGACAATGCCCATATCCTGCTCTGGACACCCCTGCACTGCCTCTGCCTGTGCTGGGGAACGGAGGAGCTGAAGGAGGCACCAGCAGCCAGGCAAGGAGGTTCTCCTGCTCATGCTGGAGCCATGAAATCCTAGAATGGTTGGGGTTGGAAGGGACCTTAAAGACCATTTCAGTCCAACCACCTTCCACTATCCCAGGTTGCTCCAAGCCCCGTCCAACCTGGTCTTGGACACTTCCAGGGATGGGGCAGCCACAGCTTCTCTGGGCAGCTTGTGCCAGGGCCTCACCACCCTCACAGGAAAGAATTTCTGCCTAGGATGTAACCTAAGATAATAATAATAATTTCAAAAATGTTGCCTATGCAACACACTGGCTCCACAGAGAAGCCTGGGTACAACCTGAGGTCTCCGCTTTCTTTTCAAATCTCTTTATTTTAAAGTATTGCCTTTCTGTATATTCCATGGAGATCAAAGACAATGGTGACAATGGCAGAGAGAAGTCACCTGCCAAGAGAGATACCTGGCTGTGCCTATCTGTACCTAGGATCAACTGTGTACCACCCTCCCAGGGACCAGCTCAGGATTTGTCACATCCTTCTATTCTCAAGAGCCATGGTACTGACCAGGTGGTCCATGAACATGTCTCTTGGGGATGTAGGGTGTCCCCAAATTACCCATATGAGGGCTCAGACAGTGGGGTGACACTAGAAATCCTTGGCATGAAAGAGCAAGGCATGAATTATCTCAGACAGATCAGTTAAAGGAAACAAATCAGTCTGTACTTCTCATAATGATTTCTCTAGAAATTCATTAGCAGGGAGTAAACCCCTTGTGATGATGGTGCTCTCTGGGGGAAGAGATCAGTGTAATTTTTCTGGCAATCTATTCACTTGCTTTTCAGAAAAGGATGTTTGGAGACGTGTAAATTCTGGGAAATGTATTCTGTTGCATAATGGCATTGCTCACATTTTGCACTGAGAAAGAAAAATGTTTTCTAATGCTTTTAGACATGTAAAATTTCCAGGTTTAAAAACTCAGGGTCAAAAGCAGGTGTTTCTGGTGATGCTTGCAGCAGAAGAACAGTAGACCAGAATAGAAGAGAAACTCTATTTTCTTTATTCAGGTAAGAACCTCATTAAAAATCAATAGGCCTAATTTATCCCTGATAACATTCTGTTGAAGTCTGTACGTTTACCCTAGGGATTAATTTAGCCTAATGGGTCTTCATGCACAAACAACACAGGCAAGGCTTGATTCTTGGAAGTTACTGGAAATGCTACTACAAGACTTGATCCTATCACTGAAAAAGACAGAGAGGGTTGAAGTATCTAATAGGCTCAAAGCCTCTGAATGATGTCCAAACACAGCCTGTGGTGAATAAATTGTTATGGCCAATCATATACCAGTGGGAAGCAACTTTTTAATGGATGCTGCTAATCATAAAGTGAAAGAACAGAGATCAATTTATACAGTTCAAAAGGGGAAAAAAAAATAAAGAAGAGATGTGTGACCTTGTGATCCCTTGTGGACAGTGGCAAAAGTGAGTCATCCTGACCTACCGTGATCCTTGGAAGGAGATATTTCTCTCCAGTCCTAGAAAAATGAGCTTTTGCCTTGCAAGGCTCTGCTCTTGTTAAAAAAAAAAAAAAAAAAAAAAATCTAAACATTAAAGAGGCTGGTTTCACTGAGAATACGTGACAGTGAATTAGTGGCCCTCAGGTGTCGGTATACAGGCCAGTGAATTAAATTAAGCTCTTTGCTTCTGTTCTAATGTAGCAGAACTAATGCAGTCACGGCTCAGCACTGCAGCTTCTTAAACGTGGGCACTGCTGCTGCCACGGAGAAGGGAACCTGCTTTCCATCCCCTGGGGAGGCTGGCTGGAGTCAGCGAGCAACCCTGGGAGCTGTGACATAACGTCTGAAGACATGGGCAGGAGGAGGACCAGGCAGCAGAGACAGCTCCAGTTCCAGTCTTAACACCATTAGAGGGGAAATCAAGCACAGTGGCTTTTAAGCACAGTCTGAGGAAGCAGCACGCTAGGAGACTGAAAAATCCCCCAACATCAACAAAATCCCAAGAGGGCTACAGTAACCCTTTCACTTCCTTAGGCAGAAAAAGGAGGTTCATAAAAACCCTTTTACACAGAGCTCAGACTGCCATGGTGATGACTTTTGGCTTAAGAAAATGGAAACAAGCCCTACAGAACTGCTGGTGGCAGCACCATGGAAACATCTGTCAAGGAGAGGGAGAAGGAGAGGGAGAGGGAAAATGAAGACTTGGTGTTCCCACGTATTTTGTGCTTCCCTTGACTGTATCTTTCCTTTCCTGCTCTTGCCCCTCCCATTCCCCTTGGCGCACAGTAGCAAGCTGGGTAAATATTAACCATGATAAGAAATGATTAGTGAATTATCAATTGCAATCAAACTGCATAATGCAAACAGCTGGACAGTAAGGAAAAATACTGGCTGCTGTGTCTTTACTATTAGATTGAAGAGAAGGTGAAGACAGCGAGCAAGTTAGGAGGCTGCTGCATCTACTGTAGATCCTGAAATACACCTTATGCTCTGGCTATTCCAGGTAACTCTGTGGTAACTGGAGCATAGACACTCATGCAAAGCTCTGTTTGATTTGCATGTAATAGTTATTAAGAAGGTGCACAAAAAAAAAAAATCCCATGTTTGCCTATGCAAATGGAAAGGCAGAAGCACTGCCGGCAGCTGCTCATGCACAGCTGGCCTGTAATGGTATGTGCTTGGAGATGAGAAGGGCTTCTTGGACAGGAGGCTCAGGCTTGGTCTACCTTCATCAGCAGTATTTCCAGCTGGTTAATGAACAAGTAAACACTGTGAAAGCTTCTCATGAGCTAGTCGAGATATTTTCCCCAAGAAAAGTCAAACCTTGCGGTATCAAGAGCTGCCCCAACAAGTTCCTCCAAGGGTAAACTGAAACAAAGGGCTGATAAGGTCAATATTTTCCAATGGTGTTGCTTAAAATATCCAGCAAAGTCAATAATAATCGAGACAACCACTAATTTGGACTACTGCACTGGGGTGTAACTATGTGACATGAAACTTTCATGTTTGAAAACATAGGTCTTAACCACTTGCTTCTGTTTAAAGAGTGGGTAAGGAGAACACCTGTGCTTGTTTTTGGACCTGACCACTAAAAACAAGGAATGAGAAAGGCTGAAAAATCAGCGTGGGCACAAGGACTTGCCTCTCTATCTCCTTGAGGTGTGGCTGCTCCCTGGGAAAGGGCTGGGATCGACGCTAAAATTAATCAGAGGAGCATGGAAACTCATCTGTGGCCAAGGTGTTCCCAGCTGGTTCTGGAAAAGAAAAGTATGCTACTTGTCCCTTCTCATTCCCTCTGGAAACACAAGCACCAGCAGCTCAGTCGCTGACTTCTTTTACATTTGGACACGGATGACATTGAGTGGCATATCTTTAACAGCTCTTGCTTTTCTAGTTAAGCATTAATGTTTAACGAGATCAGACTGCAGTTGCTCGTTAGTGCCCAGTGCTCCAGCTAATTAATACATCACTGGGAGAGCCAGTCTGGGAAAGGAGAGCGAGCAAGTGCATTCCTGAGGCCTTTCTCAGCCTTCAGAAAAGGAATAAAAGAAAAAAAAAGGAAATACGGGCAAAGGGTTCTTCAGAGAGGAGGAATAAAAGGGATTGAGCCCTGCAGAATGTTTGTGCAGCAATGCTGAGCTGGCTGTCTGTGATGAGGATGTCTCTCACCATGCCACCGTTCCCCTGATAAAAGATGAGCTTGTAGCCCACAAGGAGCGGTGCCGGAGAGGCAGCTTGAGTGTCACAAAAAACCATGCCAGTCCTGACAGCCCCACACGTTTTCCAAGCAAGAAGAAACAAACAAACCACCTTCTCCCCAGCCTGGTTGCTGTTAGTTCCTCTTACCAGCTCACCTCCTGCCATGGGGGTCACTGGGAGATCAGGAAAGTCTTGTCAGCACCTGGCTTGAGGCCTCTCCATCGCACTTGGTGGGGCTGGTGCCTGCTCAGCAGGCAGGGATTTTGCTTAAAAATCACATGCATTGCTGCCAGTTCTCACAAATGTTAACAGGATTCCCAGGAATTTTCAATTTATTGCACCTACAATCCCACTGCCTGCATCAAGCGATGATTTGCCAGCCCTGCTGCTGAAGATAACATCTTTAAAATGCAATTCCAGTGTTTTCTCCAGCATTTCAAAATCCTGCACGAAAATTGAAAGACCCTTTTGTGCTTACCTCAGTTCAAATGTCAGCCCAATTTTCAAACCAGAGAAGTACACTTGCAGCTACTGGATGAAAAAAAATTTAAAAATATGAGGTTGCTCTTAGTTCAAATAGTGTCTTAGAGCCCGGTGTTCATTTTTTATAGCTATTTCAGAATGTAAAAATGGAAAATATAATTGTCTCTTTACATATAGGAGAAGGCAGGCACATGGTGCAAAACCCCTATTAGTGTGTAATATGAAAGATCAGGCGGGGTCATCAGAAACTCTAAACATAATGTTTAATTTCTAGATATGTAGTCTTGGGAGTGTTGGAAGGAAGCGGAGAAATGAGCCAATATATGTATCACAGGTTTAGAAAGAGGACTCAGCTTTTTAAAGGGATGTGTCTTGCAGCTGCCATCATGTAATAGAGTTATGTGGTGGTGACTCATATCTGATTTAGGATTAAAAATCACACCTGTAGGTGAGCCACAAGCAGCAGCATTATAACTGGAGTTGTTAATACTGTTAAAGTCAAAATGTTTGAAGATTGTGGGTCAAGGTCCTTAAAAACACTGAATTAAAATCATAAAAATTAGATTCTATTTATGTGCCTTCTGAGTTTCATGCACTTTATCATATAAGCCTCATCATTCACTAATGTTGATGTTTAGAAGAGAGAAAAAAAAAACAAAGCAGGAAAAAATACAAACCGCTGCACACTTCATATTATAAGACTCTTAAAAATCACAAGAGTGGACTATGCAGGTCCCAACCCCAAACTCAGATCACGCAAACCAATGATCCTTTCACCCCTGGATCCAGCTGAGTGTTAAGTGGATAGCATATGCAGGAGGTAAGGATTCAAATGTTGATGCTCAGGCAAATTGAAATGAATCGGAAAAGTCAGGAGCTTTGGCAGGGCAAGAATAGAAGGTTTTCATTGCTACATACTGAGCCCGTGGAAACTAAATGGAAACTGTGTTCCACCACCTTTTTCATTACTGGTGAAATAGCAGCTGATATAGAAGTACAATTTTGTAGTGTTGCTGGAGAGGGAGAGAAGGATGGAAGAGGAAGAGAAGTGCTTTGTAAAATAGTGAACAGCTGGGAATGATGCTTCAGTGGTAAATGGATTTTTCAGTACAAATACAATCCTCATGTATGCTGTGCTGTGATCATCCTTTCCACAGCAGTAAATAAAATGGGGGGGGGGGGAGGAGGAGGGGGAGGAAAAGTCTAACATTCATTAGACAAATACATTATTTAAGAGAAAAATCTAAAACCATTTACTCTTAGTCTTAAATCTCATAGACAAAATCACATATGTATGTAAATGCACCCATGCATAGACATAAACTCTGTTTTCAACAGCTATAAGGCCTGAATTATTGGAATAACTGGAGTCTGTTATCATGATTGCTAATGGATTTCTCCTGGCACCAGTTCTCTGAGATTAGGAAGTTCCTCTACGTCTCTTATCAGATGAGAGAACTCAGAGCCAAGCTTCGGGGTGACTCAGCAGGGCTGTAGAGAAATAAAAGCTCAACACAATTTCCATTGGGCCAGTAAAGCCAAGATTTAAGCTGGGAACAATTTGGCTCATAGTCTCGGTTAGATAAAGAAAAGTGAAAATGATTATGAAAGAAATAACCTTATTATTGTTACTGAATTAAAATAAGGGCCCTTGTTCAACTGAGATGCCACTGTACAAGGTCTGGAGAAATACAGGCCAAGACACTTGGAAGGGTTGAAAATTAGAAATAGTAATTAACTTCTAATGCCCAGTTACTGAGTGTAATTTCTGTAACACCCAGATGGTGTGTACATGGGATGAGAATCAGAGACAACACCACTACTGCCATCAAAACCCGAGTAATGGCCGTATTGGCATTCTGCTATTCAGACATTGTCATTTCTGGAATAGCTGTACCTGTCTATGAGGCCAGTGCCTTGCTCTTCTGACAACCAGTTGTTAATGAATCTCCAGTAACAGTATGAGGACTGAACAAAACCCAAGAACTTTCATGTAATCCTACACACATTAGAACCAACCAACTAACCAAACAAAGAAAGAAACCCAAGACAAATGGATGACTTACTTTTACAGAAAATTCATCCACAGTGATGCTTCATCTGGATGATGAAATCAGGGGAAAATAAGGGAAAACCTAAACACACCTTAGAAGGACATCACTTGGACCTGTGATTGTGTCCATTAACAATGCAACACATGAAGGCAAAGCCTTCAGCTACTCTGGTGTCCTGAAATTGCAGCTCTCTTGCTGCCTTCCCTATTCATTTGGTTTCTTTCCATGACATTGTTGTAAATGGAATGATCATAGAATTATTAAGGTTGGGCTTCATTTTCAGGTCATTCTGACATAGAGCATTGTGCAGAGGGATTCATAGAATCGTTTAG
>JAWMRA010000090.1:66122364-66135139 GCA_035584735.1 Pseudotriccus pelzelni | reverse complement strand
AAGACATTTGCAATACATTGCAACTATTTCTGTAGCTCTTTTTGGAGGAGCCCAAATTGAATAGAATCATAGAATATGTATTTGTTGGAAAAGATCTCTAAGATCATTGAGTCCAATTGTTAATTCAACCACCACTACCCTATCTCCCCAAGTGACACATCTACATGGCTTTTAAATCCCTTCAGAGATGGTGACTCTGCCACTGCCCTGGGCAGCCTATTCTGATGCTTGACCAACCTTTCAGTGAAGAAATTTCCCCCTAATATCCAGTCTGAACCTCTCCTAGTGAAACATGAGGTCACTTCTTCTCTCCTTGTCACTTGTTACCAGGGAGCAGAGGCCGACCTCCACCTGGTACCACCTCCTTTCAGGTAGTTGTAGAGAGCAACAAGGTCTCCCCTGAGCCTCCTTTTCTCCAGGATAAGGACAGATAGACTGCCACTGCCTCCCAGGGAAAGCTCATACCAAGGAGGGGAGGAGGCAGGACCCTGGGAAGAGCCCAGCGTGTGGGGTTACTTCATCTCACAGCTTCCTCTCACTTCTAAGGGCTGGTGTGCCATGGCATACCTGGAATAGCCTGAGCCTTTTAAAGATGAAAAAGTAGTAATCATCTTCCCAAATGATAAAAGCCAGCATGGTCTTAGCTGTGCACCGAAAATCCCCCTCCTCTGAAACGAACTTTGGCGGGAGTCTGGGATGCAAGAGGGGAGGTTTCAGCCCATACACTGCAAGTTGCCACAGCCCAAACAACCAAGTCAGGGACTTATCATAGGAAGTGACAGGCAACCTCAGCTATAAGTGAGGTCATCAGCTCCATCTAAACACTTTCTTTGAAATATATCTGCAGGGGAATAAAAACAGGATGGCAAACAACTCAAGACTAAATACTCCGACATATCCTGTAATACCCTTTGCACTCTCTTTTTGACTCCAGGAAAAGCGGGGAGGTTGAGTAGCAGCTCCATTTCCGTTCCCTTTTCACCTCCCCTCAAGAAGAGTGACTTTTAACCTTATTATTTATATTACCCTTGCATCTGCAATTAGGCACTGCACAAACATTCAATCCGAGGGAAGTACCTGCCCCAAGGAGCCCACAGATGGGCAGAGGCAGGGGAAGCATTAGATGGGGAGATAAACCATCTCGCCCTATGCCACGAGACAGTCAGTTCTGCTGGCCAGACCTTAGTTTGGTGACACTAAACCCCTCCTGTGGTGACACAGAGCAGACAAGCGCCCACGGCACCTGCCTGCAGTGGCTGAACCCATCTGCTCTACGCATCCCTTTCTGCTGTGGTGGGTGCAATTAGCTGAAGTCTTTAGAGTTGCCTTCATGCCTTTGTTAGAGCCATCACTCCTTCCATGAAGCCCATCTTCTTTATGAGGGGCTCAGTCCTCTGCACCAGGTTCATCTGGCTCAGCGGGGATTCCATAAATTCGAAACCAAACACAACTTGAGCAGTACTTCTAGGATGTTTATTTGTTGTTTTGTTTGGTTTTCTTTCACAATTCCATCCCTTTTTTATCTCTCCTCCAATTTCTCCCTTTCTAGGCACCTACACTGGGGCCCACAGGCTGGGAACCTTTCACCCCTGCACAACCAGAAAGCAGAGAGATGTTTATTTTCTTCCTCCATTCTCAGGTTTAATGAAAGCTTTTAAACCCAAATGGCTGGAGATTCACACCTCGCTTCCAGATTAAACCTGACTTCACTAAAAGCTCTTAGGTTTCCTGTCACCGGGTGAACATAAACAAAGTCCACAAACAACCACACCTCCTCTTGGAAACTATGAAAAAAAAAAACAGAAAGAGCTAAAACCAACATGGAAGACCTTTGGATAACAGGTTGAGTAACAAACACACTCACATGTACACACACACCCCCCTCACTACCTTGCTCACTAGTCAGTCTCTGCACTGGAATGTGTAATACAAGCACAACAGCTGTCTATACCACTGATCTATGGGAAAGGTCAAGGAAAGGTATGTATCCAGCATTTGCTTTGAAATACTCTGTAAGGAGAATGTGGTGGGTTTTTTTACTTTTCTGATGCCTTTCCCATGCTTCTCTGTGGCCTTTTCACATTTGTGCAACCGAGTAAAGCAAGCAGTCTTCCCTCTGATATTAAAGATCACATATGTAGTCCTTTGAACTGGGCTGATTTTGAGTTTTTTGAGCAATCAAGGAGGAGGCAAGGTGTGACTTGCACTGGACAGGGGGAGCTGCTTAAATATTAAGCAGTGGAATGTAGTTGCTGTCGCTACTTGGGAAGGATAGTGGTGATCTTGAATGAGGAAGAGATTAAATTTTCAGTGCTTTGAAGTCAAAAGAAACTTAATCATGGAGCTGGGTAACAGGGAAAAAAATTAGAAAATTTAAAATTACATTCAAGGAAAACCTCCAGATTGGTATTGTGCGTGTCTCACTCTAATACAGCATTCATCATAAACCAGAGGAATTCTGTAAAGGACAAAACCCTCTAGCAATAATGCTAGAACACAGCTTTTCCCTTCCTGAGTTTCTTTAGGAATGTGAAAGGAAAATAGTAATCTTTATAATTCATGTATTGATAGCAAAATGTTTAACATTGCAACCCTGAGAAGAAAAGAGCAAATTCAGCGGAATTACTCAGCGAATTTGCCTTAAAAGGATACCTTCCCCACCCATATTATTATTATTTTTTGGTGGTAGATTATTTTTCTAATAGGATTGACATTACCCTCTTGGCTTCTGTGTAAATGGGTGAGTTCACCTTGCCATAAGCTGTTTCAGTGTGAACAGAGAAAAGAGATTTCTCAAGTGCTTGAAGTATTTTTTTAAGAAAAAGTCTCCTGATGGGTTATTCCCCACATAAATAGAGACATATTCATTCGTTCATATTGGCATATCTCATGGCAGAAACATTCTGGATAAAGGCTGTCTCAGATCCAACCAGTGAAACTTCAAGAAAAAGGTCTTGGAAGAAATTCATGGGCTACAAAGCTCTTGCCTTGTTATACAAAAAGAAAAGCACACTCGAGGCTCAACACTGCTAAAAACTGCTCAGAGGAGCTAGCTAGACCTCCTTCACTCTCCCTTTATCCTTTCTGCATGACAAAACTGTCCCTCTTCTTTCCATTCCTGTCCTATTGTTGGGGGCGATGCCTTTACAGGACTCAACTCTACCAGGAAGAGTCTTCATTTCAGTGCCCAGAGAAATGCCGAGGACTCATTCAGGATGAAAGGTAAGAAAAGCAACATGTTCCATCAAGCTAAAGAGCAGCTCTTCCAGAGGAGGCAGGCCATTTGCATGCCATTTGGGTTTGATGGGAGAGATGCCTCCATTCTTCTCCCATCCCTGCCTCCCAGTCCCTGAATGAACATGGGGCTGAAGAGGAGAGTCTACATTACACCTCAAACACATTACGGACCCCAGAACACTGCTACAGGCCATCAGAATAAACCTGACAGTGCTTTGAAGTCTGTAAGCTGACTCCTAGATAACTGCTTAGAGTTTCTCCCCTCCCCATGCCCCAAACAGCTTTTCATTTGATGTTCTGGCACAGAGCTAATCTGAGAAAGGATCAGAAACTCGAAGCTATTGACAGTAGTGACAGGAGTGTCTCAGTGTGACAGCTGATTGAGCCCCTCTCGCATTTCACTGACAAACTCAATTGCTCCAGTAAATCGAGTGAAAGTCAATACAGGCAGCTCCTCCTTAGGCTCTGGGTGCATTCCCCCCTCCCCGAGCCCTCCTGGGGGCCCCTTGCTGCTGCCAGCGCTTGTAGGACCCACCTGAGAGCTCACCCGTGTGCAAAACGGAGGTGTGGACCTGTGGCTCACATGGGTTTTGAAGGCAGCAATGCAGTGTTCACCCTGATGGTGTAAAGCTTGGTTTGTCTTACTTCTCCCCTTAACCATTTTCTTTTTTTGTTGTTGTTGTTTTTAACAACAAATCAAATTTCATCTTAAATCCTCAGTCAGGCAATGTTGGAATTGCAGGAGTGCAGTGTCTGCACATCCAGCCCACACCAAGCAATGTCCATGTGGCAGTGCACACTGGGGTTAAAACCAGGAAATACAGGTGTGTCTCTGCTGGCTTTTTATGCTGTAAATCAGCAATAAAAGCCAGCTGTGAGGAGTAAAATCTTATAAAGGTAGAGGAGGTGGGAGAAGAGGTTCAAGCCCATTGCAGATGGCAACAATGTGTTAGCAGTGAGTAACCAGGCAATTAAATCAGTGACCTACCAGGCTTTTTCCACACTTTAATTGTGAAGCAGGGGTGTCTGTGGCTCAGAGCAAGCAAACCACAAAGCAGGCTAAGCACCATGCATGGAGAGCCTGAATTTGCACAGAATACGGCACGGGGAGAGAGGGTACATGGTGAGGAACATGTGCAGGCTACTGTTTGCAAATGGAAATCAAATAGGTTGACATTAGCAATAATGAAGTGTGAGGTTGGCGTGGTTTCTCTCTCAGATTTCAGCATGGTTTATTTTTATAGAGGCAGCTTCCTCGTGCAAAGTGTTGGCAAACAGGCTGCTGGCAGGGAAGTGGGGAGAGGGGGGACTAGGACAGACAAGGCTGCTTTGGGAGGGCACAGAACATTCCCCACCTGCTGGGATGGAGCAGCAAGCAGCAGAGATGGAGCTCCAGGAGAGAAAAGTGAAATTTCATAGAGACAAATGACTGGGCTATTAATCTTGTTGACGAGAGGAGTAAGGGAAGATGGAGGAGCAGAAGGAGGAGAAAAGTAAAATGGTACTGAGTAGGTATCAGGTGCTGAGAGGGCAAGGGTTAAACATGACAAGCTCAAAGATAGAGCTGGGCAAATGAAATAATATCTCTGTTGTGTGAAGTCATATGAACAAGTAACTACATATATTGCTATAACTAAATATATTCCCCTGTCCCCAAGATTATTAGAGCATGTCAAGCTTTGCCTCTACTTACCCTATCCAGCAAACAGCTGAGAATACAAAAGCTGCACTGTGCTGCATGCCTTAAAAGAAATCAACTTAAACATTACAACACCTCCATCCCAGCGTTACGCTCTGATGCCAGGATCAACACACAGATGGTCTGTCCTCCCTGCTCCCACCGCTGCTCCCTGGCAGCTCAATGCCTCGGAGCATCCTGCAGGCTTCCCTGCCTCCTGGCTCTGCCTGGACACGTGTGCGCCCAACCGAATGACCTCATCTGGACTGGATTGAGCCTTCCAAGTCAAAATAAATACAGCACATTGGAACTGGCAGTGATTTTCAAAGGTTTAAGTTGGGTCCCTCTCAGTTTTCACTCAGCACGTTATACATTTTGTCTGCTAAAAAATAGGAGCATTTTATATTCCCTGCTCCAATATATATTTTATAAACCTTCAGAAAAGCTGCCTCTTATGCAGTTAATATTTTGGTTCCAAAGTTAACTGGTTAAAACATATTAACAGACTGGGCATGGGAAAAAAAAAAAAAAAGAATAAGTAAAGGCAGGTGAGAGAAATGCTGGGGGAGGAAAAATAGCAGCAATGTTTAGAATGGCTCAGGAACCAAGACAGCAAACCTGGCCTTTTTAATGGGACCACCCAAGTGAGAAAGACCTCAAGCTCTTACTCACGTGTGTTATGTTCACTGCAGTGGAATTCAGAGTCCAGAAGGGAGTTAGAAAAAGTAACAGTGGGGTTTATTAAGGGTTTAGCAGATGAGAGAAAGTGCTGGGCTCCCACCAAAGGCCATTCCCAAACTTGCCAGCAGAATATCAAGAGATCTCAAGTCTAGGAGCAGGGAAACTGTGCTGCTGGAACAACCTGTCACCGCCTGGATTTCCCAGAAGTCAGCCATTGTTCATCACCTCCTCCTGAATGGATGTGGTGGTAATTTTCCAGAGATGAGTAACATCGCCTTCTCTAAACACCTTTCTGGCAACCAAACAAAAAAACCCCAAAACCAAAACCCAGCAAACCCCAAAACCCCTTCTGCAGGCCACTTAACAGAATAGCATTTGAGGTTGCGGTATTTTCTCCAAACAACAGCCTGTACAGGAACCCTTCCTTGTTTAAGAATAATTACTTAATTCAACACCAAATCTTTATGTATTATGAATAGTTCAGATGGGTTGACTGAGTTAGGTCTAAGGTTCATTCCCAGGTCATAATTAAAAATGTTACCAGTGAAGAACCTATTTATGATGGTGTAAGTGCCAAGACAAAACAAACTGAGAAGTAATAAAGGAAAGAAAAGCTTAGAAAGCCACCTAAAATAGGAGAATTGGATGAAGATACAACAGATCTCCCAGCTATGGCAAAGCTGGGTTCTTAGATTACTGACCATATTGCTTTCTCCAGCCTACTTGAAACACTCCCATCAGCAAAATCCTGTCATGAGATTTAGCAATGGCATCTCCAAGGACAGAGCAATAGTCATGCACAGGATTGGCTGTATCAGTATCCCTTCTCTCTGGGATTACACTGTTTGTATCCTAGCCTCTAGGAAAGAGGATGATTGATGTATAACAGCAGAGGAAGGAGGAGGGGGACTAAAGGGAGGGGGAGAAGATGGCAAAATCTGGTGCCCAACATGAAACATTTAAGCCTTAAACTTCTGTGGGAATATGATCCTACCCTGCAGTGTTGCTATTTTTTTGCCACAGAATTAAAAAGAAGGACTTTTCCTGGTGTCACTGCAGGCCACAGAGGATAAATCCAAATGACAGGGCTTAAGTTATGAATATGGGGAATTAGAGATGAGAAGTAAAGCAGCTTATAATGACTCTCCCATTTGCTCTTTGGATTGCAAGCTTCAGTATTGATTTTGAAATGCCCTGTCTTCATCCTAACAGCTTCTTGAAAATGAAGCTTGAGAGTTTCTTCACCTTGCAGCCTCTTCAGCATGATTTGATAATGATAAAAAGAGAATATAAAAGCTTTTGCAGGCTATTATTCATCAGATATTATGATATTCATTCATTCCCTTGTTTTCTAAGTACAACCACTGACCTCCTGGGAGGATGTTGAGAGAGAGATTTCAATTAACTTCCTTATGAAGGGAGCCAATGTTGAACTCAGAGCCTCCATTCCCAACAGCGTCAGTGCAGGGAGACATGGATGCCTTGACAGCACATCAGTCAGACAGTCATCTGAAGTCAAACCATGCAAAAAGCCTACAACAGCTCCAGCCTTGCAGTACCAGGTAACACAAAGTTCGTGGAAAGTGGCTACCATCTCCTTGTCATCCTGTTCACACAGATATTTAGGCAACCTCGAGATACAAGTCTTGGCCCATAGCACCTACAGACAACATCAGTATCCTTATCCAAATGGAATCTTTTGTTTTTCCATGACCAAAACATCACATGGTAAAAGATCAAGCAACTCAGGGACTATTGAGAAACACATCGGGTTGGGAAAGCTAATTTTATCATCTGTTCTCACCCCAGCTTTGAGGTAAGTTATCACATTTTCCACTCAGTTTCAAAACATTTTGAACTCTTTTTAAAGGGCTTGATATCAACTACCAAAATAGCTGTGATGGGCATCTTTGGTGGGATGAAACAAAGGGCCACCACTTCCCTCACACATTTTTCCTATTTGCTGTCAGTGTCATGCAGGTAGACTTTAATCCATTCCAGCAATGGAGTGAAATAGTTTCTCTATCAAATAACTTATGTCCTTGAGGAGGGAAAAACTGAGATGAAATAACTTTGCTAAGTTTGTAGTGCTGGAGAATGAGGGACAATTTCCTGGCTACCTACCTACACCAATACTTAGCCAAAAGATTGATCCTGATGCCCTCCAGAAAACGAACTGAAGTACCTGAGGATGGACAGTGAGGTTTCCCACGGCTCTTCACTTTCCTGTCTGTGTTTTTCCTCCACAAAAGAAAAGTCACCAATATTAGATCACCCCTGCATGTAAGATGCAGTTGCTAAAATGGGTTTTGCACTTAACAGCCTTCAGTTATAGACTAAATTGATGACATTAAAACATGCCCATTAGCCATAGCAGAATGATCCTATTACAGCAGTGCCTTAGTAATGTTGTGTTAGTTAAAGTTATGTTGGCTGGTTTTGAGGGTTTAAAACCCAGCTGTGAATATATTCTCCATGCTGGAACCAGTTGCCAAAGGGATTTTGTCTCGCAGAGAATCATATGGCTTTTTGGTTTGGGTTTTTTTTGGGGTTTTGGGGTTTTTGTGGGTTGTTTCCCCCTCACCCCTCCTACTTTAGATCAAATTTTTGTCTGTTTCTTTTTAAGATAGAACATAAAAAGATTAAAACATCCCTCTGTCATGATGCTGGTAGGAGCCATACTATATTTGAAACTAGTGTTAACCTACCTCAGGAAAGTCCTCAACCACGCTAATATCCAGGTACTCCCCAGTCTTTAAAGTGAAGGATATCTGTGCTGCTTTCACTCCTTTAAAAGCTAAGATCTTGCAGGAATTAAATCACACAACTGGTTGTGTAGGATACCTCAGACTGAGAGTATGAAAAGCAATCTGACTCCATAGGTACTGAACCCCTTCTTCTTCCACCTGCTTTAAAGTATATCTTGAATGATTTCTTCCCTGCACAGGGGATTTTTTTTTCTTCTACAAAGACCACTTTCGTTAGTTTTATTTGACAGAGCTTTCTGAGTGTTTTCCAGGAGGTGATGTCTTAAAAACTGAGTTTGACCTATAAAAGGGGACTTTAAGCCCAAGGCACACATGTCACTACTGTCTCTTACCAAACCAAACTTGTATGCAAGAACAAGAAACTCATGAAGTGGGATATAGGAAGGAGTAAAAGGACATAAAGAATAAAGGACTATTTAGATGGAATAGTGCAAAAATGTTCCTATCAGCATGGTCAACTCAACAGCAGAACAAGCTCCTGTGAGAAAATCATGAAGAGCCTGAGCTGATGGAAAATTCAACTGAACACATTTTCCATGAATAACCAGTGTCAGGAGTGAATACTTGCCGAATGCAGAGCAACCATATTGGGTACAATTCCAGACAGATGACCTGCTGAAATACAGGACCTGAATTTCATCGTTTTGACATTGACTGTGGTACCATGTCAGCAAAAGAAGGGTGCAACCTGCCACAATTCTGCTTGGGTAGCATTTTGCACCCATGGTGACTGAGACAGGCGTGAAGCACTCCACAAAGCTTCAAACACAACATTCCAACCAGCAAACAGGTCCTTCTCTCCATCTGCCACCCTCCACAGAGCCTTTGCACTTCCCTTGCACCTCGCAGCTCTCAGTGTCTCTGAGCAGGTCGCTCCGTTTGCTCAGACCTTGGAGGAGATGGGATCTGGATTCATGTGGCATCTGTCATCTAAGAGGTTGCTAACTGATACTGACCCTGCCATTGTGTCTTCACACGCTGGCATCTGCCAAAGGGAAATGGGAACAAGACAGAGTTGAAAAGGCAGCAAAGCTGCGGCTGTTCAGCCTGGAGAAGGTTGCCTGGAGCAACCTTCCAGTACCTGAAGGGAGCCTACAAGCTGTAGAAGGACTCTTCATCAGGAACAGGACAAGAAGTGATGGGTACAAATTGAAAGAGGGGAAATTTAGGTGAGATATTAGGAAGAATTTCTTCACCATGAGGGCAGTGAGACACTGGAACAAGTTGCCCAGAGAGGCTGTGGATGCCCCAGTCCTGGCACTGTTCAAAGCCAGGTTGGATAAGGCCTGGAGCAACCTGGTCTAGGGGAAGGTGTCTCTGCCCAGAGCAGGGGGAACTGGGACTAGATGATCTTTAAGATCCATTCCAACCCTTAACATTCTAAGACTCTATGAAACTCAGCACTGAGTACCAGAAAGTGATGCGGAAAGACGGTCCTTCCTATTTGATAATGAAATGGACAAGTCTTAATCTTCACCCATGCCTTTTCCTCAATCATCTGCATGTTGCTCCTGCCCTGGTTGAGTCTCCTCAAATCAGGTAAGCTGCTAAGGCAGGGATATGGGATCACCTGGAGCTGCTCAGCAGCACAGCTTCTCTCTTCCAACTCCTTCCCTCTCCACCCGTGTAGAGAGATCAGTGAAAACAACAAAATAGTTATTGACGCTCGCTGGGATTTCAGAGCCTAAATTACATGAGGCAGCATTTTCTTCAGGTGCTTTAGCTCTCTTTTAGCATGCTGCTGTGTGTTTGCCTTTGAGGAGTATAAATGACCCTTTCAAATTCAGCATTTGAGGCTAAGGATGACAATTGATAACACTAATATTTTTCAATGTGTGAAGCACTTTTCATTCAGAGGGCTCTCAAGCGGCTTTTCAAAACCCTACAGCTTCCCTTCATTCACCACCAAAATGAACCTACCTCCAAGGTGGAACAAAGGGCCCATCAATGCAAGGTACACAGCAATTCAGGGCAGCAAGTGAAGAATAATATGTCCCACTGAAGGCAAAGGGTCAAGTAAAGTTGGTAGAAAACACATCCTGAATGAGAGCCTGGACAAAACATCATCACCAAGATTCATGTGCTCCAACCCAGAAGGGAAAGTGCCTTAGGATCATCGCTCACTAGAAAAGGTCAGAGCCCCAAGTTTTACATCTTTAAGAGGGGCAGGGCACTGTATTAATGTACACATTCAGAACTGCCTCAAAAGAAAGAGAAGAAAGCAATTTGCTGACTGCATTTTTTAAGCCTTTCGTGCAACTAAAAAGGGCATTATGAGTATTTTGGTCTCCCTTTTCCTGTAGAAAGGAAAGGATCTATTGAACTTCAGTCTACACGGTACTGCACTTTACAGGAAGCCCAACCCACTCTGGAAATAATATGAACAGTAAGAGGAGACCACAAGGTGAAAAACTCTTGAAGTGGCTACGAAACTATTCATAAAATGAGTGAGAAGAGGAAATAGGTGATTATAAAAGGTCATTAAAATGTCAGTTTACCAATAGCATTGTGTGAAGGGAGGTGTAACCCACTGCAGGACAAACCTATTACACCTGAACTTGTGAAGGGACACCCATATCCTCAATCTCCTTTGTTCAGAAGCTTATATTTAGGAATCTCCTTTCACAGCATTATGCCTCCAAAACGTACTTTTATCTGAAGAATAGGGACTTATGCACCCAGTTTCCACTTCACAACTGCTTCAATTCCACCCAAGAGATGAATGAAACTAAAAAACTTTCCCAGCCACCAGGAATGCAGATGCTCAGCACTAGATCCAGCAATTACCAAGGCATAACTGCTGCATGAAACTGGGAGGTGCAAGAAAAAGGCATCAGGGGAACCTTTTGTTGAAACATCTCTTGTGCCCAGACAGATCCTACTGAGAGGAAGAAATTTCCAGCTTTTAGAAAAGCTTTCTGAGATTTAATTTTCTACAGCATACTGGTTCACCAAGCAGAACTGCTTTCTCCTTGAAGCATCACCAGCAGCAAGAAGATTGTGGTGAGTGAATAGATAAGCAAAGGTGGTTCCACCTTGCTGAGACCAATGCTTGTGTCATGGCAGGGGGAAACACTCTGATCTGGCAGGAGGAACAAGATGCACTGGTATTATATAATTATTTCAGAAATTAAAAGTTTAATTGGTGAGATGAGCATAATGTCAGAGCTATAAGATTTCCTTTTAATAGGCACCAGTGCCAAAAAGTATGTGTTCATCAGTGGTACTCTATGTAATACTTCCCTGAGAGCTCAAAGGGCTCTAGGAGAGTTTCCTGTAGTTCCAAGTTCTTTGTATGATCACCTGGCTGTCTTTATGCAATGAACAACATATTTTTAGGGGCATTTTACTGCCCAGACATCTCAGACGCTTAACATCCTTTCTCTTTGAATTTTACTTGTTTTAGCTCCTTACACTGTGCAGAATCCAATGACTTTTCAGGCAGAGATTCAAACTCTGCCATAAACATGGGAGCAGGAAATGGTGGACAGCATACCTTCACTTCCCTAATTCTCTTCTCTTGCTTCATTCCCATCCCGTATTTCCAAGTTAGCCAATGCTTTCATTTCTTTTTATTAGTCTTATTTCTTTTAGCAGAGAGAAACATTAACCATGGGGGTGTGATCCAGGTTTGCTCAGACAAAGTGCGGGAGCCTTTGCACCCCCTCATTTCGTGCTTCAGTGCATCTCTTGCTGACAAGTAGAAGAATGCAAGGGAGAGCCAGGAAAGCTAAGGCAGATTCTCCGAAATCTGGTCTCAGCCCATTGCTACACCCTCAGCAGATACTACAGTGCTGGCTGCCAAGGGAACTTAGCTCTGACACAATTCAGGCCAGGCCAGTTAGCTATTTAAAGACATGGGTTTATTTATACACTTTTTACCCTCCTCCCCTCCAAACTCTCACCCTGTTTTTTAAGATGGCAAATTATCAGTAGCCCTGAACACACAAAATTTGACAGTGGTTTACCAGACAATCTGTATCCGTCACTTTGACTTTGCTGGTACTTTTATTCTTCAGTAAATTCCTTCAACCACTGAACAGTGTTATTCCCACAACAACTCTGGCAGAGATCAAAAGAGTGTGGCAGGTTTGCTCCAATTTTCCACTGCTACCGGTCAGGTATTGAAGAGCTAGGTGGAGACAAAAGATGTTTTTCTTTCCTTTCCTCTCCTCTAAAGGTTTTGTCCTAGAATTCCACAAAGCCAGTGAAAACATTTTAAAAAGTGATTAAGGTGGGTTTTGGGGGGTGGGGAGATTGGTTTCAATCCAGTACTTAACTCATTGTGCTTTTGCTGAAACAACGATGACATCAATTGATAGCACTGTCTCACAGTCTTAAAAAGAAGCTGTACTGATGGGAAAACCAGAAGAATTATGAATTAAACTACTGTCTTGCCAGATCTCTGGTG
>JAWMRA010000090.1:66104668-66122337 GCA_035584735.1 Pseudotriccus pelzelni | reverse complement strand
TGGTGACAGAGGGAAGATCTATTTTGAGATAGAGAGATATATGTGTCTGCAAACCACAGTCCAGTCACTTAGAGAAAGAAATTGGACTTCTCACAATGTTTTGCACAAGGTGAACATCACTGCATGCTTCATCTCTACAGCACAGTGTTCCTTCAAGGAATCCAGAAATCCCCAAAAAGCCTGCTTGATTTGGGATCTACTTGGTAGAACAGGAGCTTAAGAGCACTGAGCTCACAGTCAGTCTCGTCAGCTGTTGAAACCTATTGCAACAACAGGAATAGACTTTAAAATCTTATCCCTGAAGGGGCTGTGCATGCACTGGGTTATACTGGGATCTCTTTAAGTTTAAAAAGAGGAAAATCTATCAGACAAACAAAAAAAAAAGCCTCTGTGAGATTATTTAATCCCTAACACTGAATTCAACCTCTGGAAAGAGTCAAACTCTTGTGAGACTTCAGGGGAAAGGAGGACACTCAGATGAGGCTGAAGAAGCCCACAGGGGAAGCTGCCTATTTCATTTCTGGAACGTGGACCATGTGCAACTATTTTTAACTTTGAACCAAGTTCCTCTACCTCCTGCCAGAAGGCCTGAGCCCTGTGCTGGTGCAACGAGAGCAGTGGCCCAGCCATCCCCTAATAGCTTTTACTTCTTAATAAAGAGCAGCACTTAGGCAAGGGATGAGGTTACTGTTGGAGGGGTCATGATTAATAATGATTAATCTGATCCCTGCCGACATGAACTGGATCCACCATTCACTAAATAATTACTCTGCAGCATGGATACCATTTCCAGAGGAGGCATACATTTGTCATATTAAAACCAAAACCAAACACACAGAAGGACAGGAGGGTCTGACTTCTCCGTAACACTTGATCTCACAGGAACCACCAGAAAAGTTAAGCAAAGAGAAAAAGAAAAAAAATTAAAATAATCAGAGGATAAGAGCAGTTAAACATTGATGAGCCACCCACCTTTTGGGAGAAGCAATGGAAAACAAATAAAACTAAACTCTGAGAAGGCAGAGCTGCAGGTGTTGAGGATATGGAGCCCTCTGCTACTTCTGGTTCTCAGTCTTGTGCATACCTCTAACATGCACATTATTTGCCCACCCACACATTTTACTCCTGTTTTTAAATTATACATTTATTTTTTCCCTCAGAAGGTACACAGATGAAATCACTCCCCAGGAAACATCCTTCCTACTTTATGTTGGTATACTACTTGGCACAAGGAAATCTTAGTCCAGGATTACCATTCTTATACAACAATGCACCTCAAATAATAAGCAACATTATAATAATTTATGGGGAGGCATAAATTACTGGTAAACTAATAACTACTCCTAAGAGCATATATGAACCTTACAATTACACTGGGATGTTTGTGGTGCAGAGTCTTGGTTTTTGGCCTCAGAGCAGTGATGAATTTTACTCCCACAAAGCACACAAACAATTGGCAATTTTGCCAATGGCAGCCAAAGACGCGGGTTTTGCTGGCAAGAGGTGGTCTTGTCTGGTGAACTCCACTCAGTCATCCTGCTTCACTGACCCAAAATTTCATCTAGACCATGCACGGGCAATAGGACTCTAGGTTTTCAGTGCAGCTGTATCCCCTTTGAGGTTTTCAAAGCTTTTGTGGAATTTTTTGCACTGTTTAGCCTTCCACGTCATATTGGTTCAGGCTGGATTCAAAGGCCACACAACAGAGGCCACCAGTCCCTCTCCTGAAACAGGAAGGTTGGGTTCCTCGTGCCTGTTCTAAAATCCCAGCCCCATGTAAGCCTGTTTGCACTTCTGCCCTTGACAGTGACAGATCCAGATTTTACACACTGGTCACTTGCACCATGGAAAACATCATGCAGATAGTTGGTGTCTGACTGCCAGATTTGGGGAAGCAGAACTCAGGTCAAGGAATTTAAGGTGCCATTTCTTCCAGAGGCATACTAGAATACAGAATATATTGAATTGGAAGGCACCCAAAAGGATCATCCAGTCAAAATCCTGGTCCTGCACTGGACCATCCCCAGGAACCACACCAGGTGTCTGAGAATATCATCCAAACGCTCCTTGAGTTCTGTCAACCTTGCTGCTGTGCCCACTGCCCTGGGGAGCCTGTTCAGTGCCTGACCACCCTCTGGGGGAATAACCTTTCCCTGATACCCAACCTAAACCTCCCCTGACACAACTTCAGGCCATTCCCTGGGGTCCTGTCACTGGTTCCACAGAGCAGTGCCTGCCCCTCCTCTGCCCCCCGTGAGGAAGTTGTAACTGCAATGAAGTCTCCCCTCTATCTTCTCCAGCTGAACAGGCCAAGTGAGAAATGTCACTAAATTAAAACCCTTGGAAATGGGATCATGAATTTTTTCAACTTGGCAATTTTCACTGATGGGGCTCTGTGTTTGGGACTTTTTACCAGTTTCCAAATTGACTCCAAAGAATGAAAGAAAAATAAAATCTTTGCAAAACATCACCTTTCACAGAAATTTCAGCCAAAAAGCAGTTGGTGAGTCCCAAAACTTTAAATTTACCTATTTATGTGTACATTCAGGCAAATGAAAACTAAGTTGCATATTCACAAAAGCTTAAAGAGGCATCAGAGTGAAACACAAAGCATGGAAAAGGGGAGAAAAAAAAGGCCCTAACAACAATAATGAAGGTAAACCTTTAAAATCTGAGACAGGGCGCAGGAGGAGGGAGTAAAGCTCTACAAACAAAACTAAATCCAGTGCACTGTTTTTCCCCTTCACAAAGTGAAACAAGCTGTTCCTAAAATAATGCTTCCTTGGTTTTCTGGCAATTAGTGTCCTGAAGGATTAGCCTACAATTGTCGGCAAGTGTTTGCCTTTCCCAGCCGATGTCACCATAGAAGTCTCTGTTTATCTACAAGGCCCAGGGGATAATTTATAAGCTGAGCTGAGGTCCTGCATTTACAGACAAATGTTCCACACTGCCACCCACTCTCCTGTACTAGTTTCCTCCCCATCCACCTCCTGTCCCCTGAAATACAGACAGGACCCTGCCAGGGGCATGATGAATGAGCTTTACAGCCTCTGAAGCAAGCCCTTGCCCCATACTTTAGGTTGTTACAGCAAATAAAGAGTTACTGAAATGGTCAACACATCACCAGATAACACCAAAAATTAGATTTCAGAAAGTAACTGAATGCAAAAAATCATTTTCTCTGTTCTAGAAAACATGAAAGAGAATGAGATTTTTTTTTCCCTCTGAAAACTATTGCCTACTCTATTATTAAAATATTGCCATTTATAAGTTTTAGGTCTATCACACAGGGTTTTTTAGAGATACTGCTATGCAAAACCTCTCTGCAATCAGGATGTTCCAATTTAATTTCTAATCTGTACTACCAGTGGTTTAACGCTGCTTTAGTCCTGTAAACCAGAGTACATCAAAATATAAAAGACTAAAATTGGTAAGAGTGTTTGTTTCCACATTATTTTTTCCTGATGCATTAGAACCTCAAAACAGGAACAGTAAGCTTGTATTTGAGAGAATGGGAAGCTAGTATTTAAAGAAAAGTAATATAAATCCTTGTCTTGATGGCCAACTGATAATATAGCTCATGGGACTGAATTTGTTATTTTGAAAATACTAGTTTAAAAAAAATCACAAGCAAAACAAAACAAATCAATGAATGACTAAATCCTACAAAGAATTTGTAAGTGTGACCAATGTTCCTCACAAAAGAGCCTACTACAAAACAGGTAGATGGATGGATAGACTGACAGATACATCTGTTCTCAGATCTTCTCAAACATTAACAAAACAAGGCTTAGAGACAATGTTTTTAATCATAGTTGTTGAATGTTACAATTTGATGCATTTTAAAAATAAAAAACACTTTTATTCTTGAGAATTCATCTCTTTTCCCTTCAGGATATTATCAGGAGTTTCTGACCTTTGTGGACACTATTTGAATCTGCTTCAGGTCTATACTCAGTCACAGGCTGTTCACAAGGTACATTAGAGAACAAAGTTGTTTGACCTTTGAGATCAACTGCTTCACTTTGCCATATTTAAGACTGGATGACCCGATTTTGTAAAATGTTTATGCTCAGATCAAATTTTGTTTCATTTTCGGAACGAATGATCTCCAGATTCAAACTTCTCTTTACCTACAAAGCCAGAAGGCCATAATAACTAAAAATTTTGACAGAGATTAATAAGTGCAAAATGGTAGGAGGTAGCAAGAGACCACCAGCTGGCTGTCATAATGAGCACAGACCATCTCGTTTGCAATTACTGAACCCTACAAGTGGTCCCACCAATGTCAGTTTGACCAATTTTAGAATAAAGGGCCATTCATTCCAAGTAATGAATATTGAAACCTGGCCATCAGTTTGTGAGCAAGTTTTTACATGTCTGTCATGAGGGGACCTCAATAAGAAATGTCCTTGTGATGGTGTCACTTCAGAACAAAAGCATGCAAAGAATGGCACGTTTTTCTGTAGCTGCCACCCATCTAGGCAGATACAGTAGGAGACCAAAGGTTGCATGCATTTAGCCAGCAAGGAAATGCAATATTCTTTAAGAAAGACATTGCCTGGAGTGGATTTTTATAAAGAAACAGAATTCATGAATAAATAAACCAGATGTGAATAAGCCAGGCTAGGGCATTAACAGCTCCTAATGCAAGGAATCCCCAAACTTGCTTAAGGGTTTTTCTACAAATAACAAACACAAAAACATTAATGTTGTACCATTGTCAATCATGTCAAGAACTCTGTTTGTATTCAGGAACCCTGATATGCAACAGCAGAAATCAAACCCACCGGATGTTAAGACATTCTTGTATTTCCATCAGTAAAGGTATATATTGACTGACCTGATCTGAGTCTTTCACTTGAGAATTTTTCCCTTTTCTGCAACCACAACTCATAAGCAGTTTTGCATCTCCAATGACTTTTCCCTAAAAGAGATAAGGCAAGAAAAACATCAGCACAATCTCAACCACTGAAGACCAAGAAACCTTGTATTTATTACCAGAAATAGGGGAAGAAAAAGCATTAGGGAAGCCTGTGGACTCATCCTGCATTCCTGGGAGGTAGCCTTTCACAGAGGGGTAGCTCCCAAGCTGCCAAGAAGACTTTCCCAAAGGCCAATATCACAGCGTCAGGGATGTGACATAGACAGGGGTAGAAGGATAGCAAGGAGCATGGGAAAACACTGTGGGAAAGCAAGGCTGAAAAAAAAAAGTTATTTTAACACGTGATTTTCATACACTTCCATGAACAGGAACAAGTCTATCATGTTCAGAGAGTACAAGTACCAAACTGCAGTGACTGAAGAAAAGCTCCCTTACCAAGTTAGTGCCTACTGGCTTCTAGTGCCTAGATTTGGTGAAATCAAGTCTGTAGGTGTGACTTGCCCTCAGCAGGACAATGGGTCCACATCACCACTGGTATTAAATCCCTGCCAGGAATTCAACAGCCCACCCTCACCCAGCACTGCTGGCACAGACCCTGTAATTTCTGTAACACAGAATCACAGAATGTTTGGGTTGGAAGGGACCTTAAAGACCATCCAGTTCCAACCCCCTGCCTTGGACAGGGACATCTTTCATCTTACAAGGTTGTTCAAAACCCCATACAGCCTGGCCTTGAACACTTCCAGGGGTGGATGTTGGAGTCAGCAGAGATTTGCAAAGCAACAGAGTCCCCCGACTCTCCTTTTACCTGCAACAAACAGTCTGAGAAAGAAGCTGAGCTCGGACACCTTATTTTTGTTGAAAACTCATCAGACTGAGTGTGATTAGAGCAGCAAGATCCCTCATGTTAACATGGTTCTTTTTCGGAATTATTTGCGTCACTCTGGTTCTTCACCAGAGCATTTTTGCTTCTTGTAAAACCCGGGCATCTTGATAAATCACCATGACAGAAAGGGTTTGGGATTCCAGGTTTGGTCAAAATGCTTGTTGAACTCAGACTGTAAAACAGGCACTGGAGTCCCCACAAACCCGTCACAATTACTTGTTTTCCATGGGCACACATTGTCTATTTTCAGACTTTTGCTGTCCACAGCTGAAAAATAAACACTCTCAGCATCCACTGGGGAACAGAGGAAGAATCTGCTCATGTACAGCCATGGAGAGTCGCGAGATTTCAGCTGGATTACTTTATATAGAAAAGAGACCCCAACACTAACACAGTTATCAAGTTTAGCCAAGTGGAAGCGTTCTGTCCTAAATGACAAGGAAGGGAAAGGGCATGATTAAAAGGAGTTGCAGTTGTTGCTCAATGTCAGGGCACAGCAGAGAGATGACCCTTGGTGGCAGGAATTACAAATAGGCAGATAAACTTTTGGTCACCTTGGGAGAACCTGCAACCTGCCAGGTGTGGTGAGATCTCTTATTTGGTGATCTCAGCATCTCACATGTCCCAGCAAGGTCAGATAATGTGCAGAAGTTATCTTTTTTTTCCTCTTTCCAAAACAGAAGCTGGGAAAAAATAAGACACTGAAAAGGTAGTACTGGTATTTCATTTGATACCTAACAAAATGCCTCATTTGGTCTACTGATAGCATCCTGTCAAACTTTGAGGTTTTCAGGGGACTACTTGCAGTTGGCATCCTCTGCCTGTGACTCCAATCTGTCAATGGTGTTTTGCTCTTGCCCCATTATTACGGTCCTTCCAAAACGTTCCATAATCTCTAAAATTCAAAACCATTGCCCAGAAGGAAGTGATTAAACTATAAAGCAAGTGTATCAAATTATTATGACAGTGATAGGAAACTGAGGCACAGGGAGAGACTCGTCTGTCTAACCACAGAACACCTTCTACACATCCCACACTACATGAGACAGGTTGGAGCTGCAAAAGACCTAAGAGAGACCCACGTATTTCCTAACAGACAGCTTATGTGCAGCCAGGATATCTTGGGAAACCTACAGCAATAACACACTTGTGGTTAGGAAACTAGATCCATATATATCTTATTGATGGTCAGTTTGTCCCAGTATCCACTGAAAAGTCATCATGTTGAAAAAGATAATTCAACTCTTTTTTAACCACAAGGCAAGGAAAAACTCCCATTTTTAGACTCTTCCACGGCTCTAATGTGACCTGAGCTCATGGCAAACCACAGCCATGTTCTCCTGACCGAGTGGAAATATCACCAGTTTTATTTATTGGAGAGAAATTGCAAGATGTTGCCCATAGTCACCTGGGAAATCAGAAGTAGAAGGGGAATATTAACCCAAAACTTGACTTTTTTTTTTTCTTTTTCTCTGGCAGTACAAAAATGAAGGACCTTTTCCATTCCCTAAAAATATCAAATGAAAGCAATGCATTGCATGAATAATCTCATCTCCTTTTGCAGTTGCAGCTGCACCTCTCCTAATGTGCACTGGCTGAACGAGCTGCTACCTCCACCTTATTTTAGGAAAGCTTTTTATGAGCAGATGCTTAATTTGGGGATAGGTGTCTAACATTAGGCAGCTAAGTTGAAAGGCAAAAGAGAAAAAAAAAAAAGCATATGGACAACATTTGCAGCCAGTCGCAACTCTGTTCCAGAGCAGATGGAGGCCTTGTCATTCAGGGGTTTCCTCACATACACCAAGCAGTTCAGTGGGGATAGGGAAAGGGGCTTCTGTTTGGATGCTTCTGTCTGGAACCAGATTAGAAGGAAGCATGCTTTTCCGCAGCACACGCCTTGTGTTACATTAAACATGCATATGCAGCTTCAGCTTTTATTCAGTGATCTGAAACAGAGCCCTCCAGGGTGCTAAGGGTTAGGGAGTTTTTGTTTGTTTATCTGTATGTTATTTTACAGTTTCTAGTGCCCAAGGAGTTTGTTAAGAAACTAAAACACCTCACTGGGGCTATCCTGCTGTGGATGTTGCCTCCTAATATAACCCCCCCTGCCTTTGTCCAGCAGCGCCTGATGCGCATAAGGGGGGGAGGAGAACACTGCAAAGAGAGAAGCCTCAACTCACTGGGTATTATAGATGTTTGCTCTTGATTCATGGAGCATCATTTCCATGTTTCCTGGCCTCTTAATAACAGCATTGAGGAGGAGCACAGTTATGTTGAAATCTCACAGATGTACTGCCTAGTTTTGATGAGATGCTGTGGTTTAGAAGCAGGTAGGCACAAGGTTTTACAGCAGGGAAGCTCACTTTGCCTTCTGCTGGCTCCTACCCATTGTCAGACACCACCCTTCCCAAGGCAAAGAGCAAGAAGGCTCCTTGACAAAGCACATCTGTCACATCATCCCACCTCTTACAGGGGGTCTCTCTGGCCTCACCCATCTCCTTGCCCCACAGGCTCCAACAGTTGGCCAAAGTTTGCAGAAAAAGAAGAAAAAAATCATAATAATAGTAACAGGCTTAATTATCTCAGCTGCACGGGTGACAGGAGCTGAGCGGTTGCCAATTTTAACAGACTGTGGTCGAGAAATACTGAACTGCGTCACCCAGAAGTCAAATGAAGGTCGGTCACAACTCGCTTCACGCCAGCGGCTGCGGGGGAGGCTCAGGGGCACACACAAATCACGGCGGCATTGCCCAGAGCCGTCCCAGGCGGAGCTGCCAGCCCTGTTTAAAAGAGTCAGACATGAGGCACATGGCACCGGCGGGCCTCCACAGAGATGCCAGGCTCTGTGCTCTGGAGGAGCTGGCTGGGATTAACGGGAGAATCCCGTCCTCCTCCCGCTCTCCCAAGCCTGTGGATGAAAAGCTCGGCTCGAGAGGCGGGCTCCGCTTAGCAGCACTGTGTCGTGCGCCTTGCAGTGGTTGACGGGTCCAGCAGGGCTCTGACCTGATCGGTTTTCATCAACCTTCCTCTGTTCTGAGCAACAGCCACTGAAAATACTGGAAGTAGCCTCTTCCCCAGGGAGCTGGCACAAACACACAGAGGATGGTCAGCTGCTGGAACCAGTGGTAACAGCCCCAAGTCTGCCAGAGTTCAGGAAATGTTTGGACAAGGCTCTCAGGCACACGGTATGACTCTTGGAGCTGTCCTGTGCAGGGCCAGGACTTGGACTGGATGATCCTTGTGAGTCCCTTCCAACTTGGGATATTATTCCATGATTCTGTGTATAGCACTGCAGCAGTGAACTCTAAAAATCCCCATGGGTGCCCAAACGCCATTAAGAAGAACAACACATTCAGTGTTTATTATGTTTTTTTTATGCTGTTCTGTCAGGGTGATCCACACATTTTGAAGAACCAGTACCCAAGTGCCTATAGTGGAAGAGTGGGAGAGAAGGGGGGAAAACGAAGGGAAACAAGAACTGAATCCAAGGTGGAGGCAAGCGGCAGTACAACAGACAGCTGGTGTTTGGGTGGTGGTAAATCACCCTGAAATGAGCCTCTTCCCTCAGCTCAATGAGGCCTAAACAACAAAGGAAGGCACAGCTTGCAGCCGGACAGCCTGCTAGCCAACCACAGACACACATGACAGCTTCATTCAGGAGCCCGGAGTCAATACAAAAGCTCCGAAATCAATCCGACATCCTGCGACCTCAAACAATGCGCCAAATCTTCTCAGAATTGGAGCCCCAAATGAGGGGGAGCAGCATTCAAGGGAGATCAAACCGCAGGGCTGGCATTGAAAGGGACTGAAAAAAAAAAAGAAGAATGTTCCCAGTTTATTAATGGCGAGGTCTGGCCGGCTGCATCCCAGCCGCCATAGGTTACGTTCATTAAAGGGCAGCGCTCTGCACGTATTATGCAGAGCGCCCGGAGAGTATGTGTTGTGTGCGTGTGTGCGCCGGCGTGCCCCTCACTTGCTAGAGATCAGGATGTGCCTTTCTGCTTAGCACTGTTGTCTCCCATCAGAAATTCCTCCTGTGTGAACCACAAATGGGGTTTTTTCCCACTTGAGCGGACTGTATGGGCACAGAGACGCGCACGCATACGTTCGCTCTCTCTCATCCCTGAGCTTGAAAAGCATAAAGGAGCTCAGACAGGCTCTTTCCAAGTTAAAAAAAAAAAAAAAAAAAGGCCCAACATTTCACATCGCCTTCGTTCCCGGCCATACTTTCAGCTCACACACACACAAAATCTCTTACAAAAGGCTGAAGCATTATGCGATTGCCTCTACTGTTGATGGAGTTGATTGCTCCATAAACCCCACTCCTACGTGCCGTAAAGGACCTGGTCCCATAGCACAACAAATCCACAAAGAAGAGAAAAGGAAAAAAAACCAAACAAAAAAAACCCCCAGAAACCCCCCCCCACTTCAATCTTCAGTCCCAGGAGCTGTCCCCTCTGGGCAGGATTGCACCAGCTGGGGTAGTTTCACCTGCAGTCTGTCTTGCAGCACTACGCAAATATGGCATCCTTCCCCCTTCAGCATCAAAAAGGCCAAGCACATCCTTTTCTATCAGCTTCTCTTCAAAGGTAGGTGGAAAAGTAGAACGCAGGCACACAGAAACACGTCAAAAAATCCACAAGAAAACAATAGCAACAAAATTGCAAAAGTACTGTTAGGATTTCCCTATTCTAACTAACTTCTTTTCAGCTGAAAAAAATATTGGAAAGACTCAGACTTTGAAAGTTCTCTCCTCCTAAGATGCACTGCCCAAGACTGAGGGCTTGCTAAAGGAGATCAGACTTGAAAAATGCTCCTTTTTCTGTGCTGAAATGTGAGTAGATGAAGAGAGAGGGCTGAAATTTTCAAAGGCATCCAAGGATCTTGACGCGCATTTCCCATGTGTTTTCACTGATGACATGTCAAAGTCTAATCACTTTTGCTTTTTGTGTGTCACATTGATCTTATATTCACAACAGACATGGCTTTGGAAGCTAGGAAGCTCTCAAATTTGAAGAAACTTAGGCAAATAGTAAATATTCCTTAGGATGCCATAATTCCCATGTATTTTATCTCAAATATTGGGGGAAAAAGTTAGAGAAAGTGAGTATGTTCCATCCCTGGAAGTGTTCAAGGCCAGGTTGAACGCGGCTTGGAGCAACCTGGGACAGTGGAAGGTGTCCCTGCTCAAGGCAGGGAGCTTGGAAAGAGATGACCTTTAATGTCCCTTTCAATTCAAATCGTTCTGTTATTCTATGAAATGAATGTCAAGGTTCCACAAAAAAAAAAAAAAAACCCAAACTTTTTGCTTTATTCACACTTTATTTCACTAATCTACACTATTACTGCTATGCCTCTGGAGTCCTTACAGGCCATGAGCGTGAGTCCTATCTCCTTCTCTGAGAAGACATCTCTAATTTTACCTTGTGATAATGTTACACAGATGCCAGAGGGCAAGTGGGCAAGGACAAGTATAGCAGATTCAATACATTTTTCCAAAGGCAAGACAAGATGAGGTGATACCCAAACCCCAGGCAAGAAGACTGGAGAAGTCCTCGCCTGGTTTGTCAACAGTAAGACAAAAAGTCTCTCCATTAGTTTTCATAGAAAGAGGAAAACTGCAGCCAGCCTGTGTGAGTGCCCAAATAGGTGGCAGATGAGTGGCAAGAAATTATGGAGGCTGCAACAATTCCTAGTACTGCAGATGAAACAGTCTGCAGGGATCAACTGGAGAAAGATTAAAGGCTAAGTTTGTTGGAGGGATAATAAAGTTGAAAATTTTCATTCTAAAATAAGTCTGCCTTCACACTGAAATAGCACATTTTGTTTCAGATATCTAGTGAGTCCAAATGTATGCTTTTCAATTTCAAATGCAGGAAAACTGAGCTCTTTGTATGAACTGCCTCTTTTTTTTTTTTTTCCTTGCCTGCTTTAAACTCTGTTATTTGAATAATTTAACAATCTATCTTAAATATTTCACCAATAAATCACAGGCTTGTGTTTCTATTTCATGTTAAAACTAATCAGTGAAGGAATGCCTGAACTGGAAGTTAAAATTCTCCTCCACCAAGCCAGCGATGCATAATCATTTCTCTTCAGCCTCTCTGGCGAATAAAAACTTCTCTGCAGAATTAATGTCATATAAAAAGTTCTTTGTGCAGGCATAGAGTGCAACTGTGGTCCAGGATCATCTGCATCCTGCCTACAGGGCTCAGGATTTCCAGAGATAATTGGTTTGTATGGTTTTCCCACCCTGCCAAGCACAAGCATGGAGCTCACAGATGAATCCCATCCGTGGGCACGTCAAGATTGAGTCCCACTTCACCAGTCAAGATGGTGATAATATGCACAGAGCTCCAAATGGTCCATGCATGTGATGGTTGTATTGGGATTCTGTGATTGTTCCCATCAAAGAGGAGAAAATAGAATAAAATTAGTATGTCGTTGGACAAAATGAGTGATTTTTAAAAATGCCTCTGGGGTGAAGGTGTTGGGAGCCTGTACCAAGGAACACCAAATCCACTGAGCATCAGCGGGAATAAAACTTCTCAAGTTCCTAAATTGTGTAGCCATTTTAAACCACATTTCGATGAGATTGTGATGCAAAAGCAACACAATTATAAAACCTAAGAAAAATACACCTACCCCTCCCTCACCCTCTCCCAAATTCCCAGTTCCTTAAAACAAAGCAAGACTCACATATCTATAATTTAGTGCAATTAACTCTAATTTTGTTCCTAAATCATTGAGACACATTCAATGCAAGACTCCCTTTGGTCTCAGCCAGCAAAACCCAAAATGCATGAACGATGTGAATAGATAGCAAGAAGCTGATAGATAGCATATTGAATTCAAAAAAGAAAATGAGAGAGAGAAAAATAAAGGCCAGAAGGGAAGTGGAGAGGAATCACTGTCAACTATGTTATTATTAAGCTGCCTTTCAGTTTGTTTTGTGTCAATCTTTTGCTTAGTTTTGTTTCAAAACTTAAAAAGTCATTTCTTTAGCTTCAAAGACATCTATAGTGGATGATCTCACGTTGATGCCCACAGGTGCAAAACGTGCACAATCCTATATGCACAGAAAACGATCATCTAGGGCAACATGACTCCTCTTGTGCAGCTGGACAAATGTCTCAGCATCCCAGCTCCTAAACCTGGCTGGAGCTTGCCCGGGGCAGGGTAGGTGAGGTGAAATTGGAGATATGTTCTCCTCCTCCTCCTCCTCCTCCTCCTCATTTGAGGCAGACATCTCCATCTTTCCTTCCTGTGTTCAGCCAACAAGACTTCCTGCACAACCTGACATGGAAACAGGTAATTTACTGCTTTGCGTCAGGAATGCAGCCAAGGTTTCAGCCCCCTGTGCCCCCGAATCCCTCAGCTGGGCTGCTTCAACCCGAAAAGGGTCTCCCCTTCTTCCTGCCCCTCCCCTCCAACACACAATCCTCCTCCTCCTCTTCTGCTTTTGTAACTTATCTCCCTGCAAGCCACTTCCCAACAGGAGTCAAAATTAAACAGGCTGCCCATATGCCATGGCTCACTTGTTGTCTGTTCCCCTCACTGCCATCTGGCCTATTTGCTCAGCCAAAGGGAAAAAAAAATTAGGGAAGAAAAAGAAAAGAAGAAAAAAAAAAAGAAAAAGGGGTGAAGGGATAGGGAAAAGAAAAAGGATAAATCCAGACACAATGAGGACAAGGAGGGAGGTGATGATGCTGTCTCTCACATCTGCTCCTTGGCCAGTCTCCCAGATAGATCAGTAATGGAGAGCAGCAGAACCAGTGACAATTAACCCAAATGTAGTCCTGTTTATTTAACCTGTTCACAGAGATCAACCCATGTGCTGCTTCTCTGGCAAGGAGGCACCACACTCCAGCAAGGAGATTCCCACTGCAAAACCTCCAGCCAGAGGAGGCAAAGAAAGATCCTCATCTCCTGAACCAGATTGGGAAAAAAAATGCAGATTCTTCCAAACATGACGACTGTGATGGTGGGCTAAGATTTTCCTTAACTTTCCAAATCCCCATACTTTTTTTTATAGTACCACAGGCTAGAGCAAGGAGAGATGTGACTAGGAGCAGGGGAAGTTTCATTAGGTTTTAATGAACCCTATCTTCCCAAGCTCCTGATGCTGCAAAACCAGAGGGAAAGAAAGAAAGAAAGTGTCAATAAAGAAATCAGAAGAGAAAAAAATAGAAGGATCCCAAAATACCTAATTATTTCCATGCTGTTTCTCTAAAAATTTTTCATCCCTGAAAAGTGCATAAATTAGAGATTTTTATTTTTTTTTTTTAAGAACTAGAAAAGAGGCTAGCTCAAGGAACTGCATGGCTCATCATCACTAAACATTTGTGCCAGAGTGGGAAGAAAGTCTAGGAGCAGAGCTGTGGATATAACAGAAGTTATGTTTGCTTTTCAAGTTAAAATGAAAACTTAAAGAGTAAAAAGAAAAAAAAAAAGATTAACCTGAAAAATTGTTCCCTAAAACAGACAACTACTAAGCCATTTACACAGCAGAGTGAAAAGAGAGTAAGAAAACTTTTTCAATACCTTTTTACTGCTTTTTTCTTTCTTTTATTTTTTAGCTTGCAACAAGACAACATGCAGAGGTGGCTGCATGTGCCAGAAGGAAGTTAATCGCGTTTCAGTCCTCTCAACCTGGTTTTGCATTTGTTTACCTCTGAGGAGCAGAGGCAGGATTCAGCTCGTGTTTCCCTGCAGAGCGCAAAACGTGGGGAGCACAGAGGCATGTGCCGGGGCACACGTGCCTCACCCTGAGATGGGTATCAAAAGCCATACGGTGGGTTCGTCTCAAGGCCGACACCGCTGAGCCACGAGACAACGATAATTACCATCAGAGCTCCATCAGATCATGGAGGGGAAGCCCCTGCAGGGAGAGGCAGACGGGGAGGAAGATCACATCTCCTCTTTCCGAGGCAATAGGGGCTTGTGTGCGGGCACAGATAAGTTCCAGATGCTTCCCAGAAGGAAAGGTGTTGTTGCACAGGCCATTAGGGAAAGAGCCCCTGCAACAGCCATGTGCCTACACTGACTCCTTCCCAAACACAGAGTAGAGGAGCAGATCCTTCTGAATGCAGCTCCTGATTCAAGCTTATGTTTTTCCACTGTAACGTGACTCAACAACAGAGCAAATCTAAATCGACTGAATGCTTTCATGTGTGATTGTTCCTCTACTTGCAGTCACTGATCAACAGGAGCACTTTCTGTCTCAGGCCCCTCATTTTTCTACACCTGTCTCTGTTCATGTAGGTAAACAACAGAGTGTGGTGAGGGGTGCCCCAAAGGAAAGGCTGCACTGAGTTTTCCAGCAGCTGAGCTTGTGGTCCCTCATACAGGATCATAAAATCATAGAATATTTTGAGTGGGAAGGGACCCACAAGAATACTGAGTCCAACGTCTAACCCTGCACAGGACAACCCCAAGAATCCCAACGTGTGCCTCATGGTAAAGAATGACTCCTTCCCCATCCAAGAAGCCCACTTGCAGTCTTCAAAAAAGAAGAAATAGTTTATGAATGAAAAACACTTTGTGACAGTGGAAAGAAAAAGCAGAAGTTCACCTAAAACCGAAACATGGCAGTGTTTCCAACTTTAACACTGCCGTCACCCCGCAGCGGGGCCTCCGGATTTAGGAAACCATTAAAAGCAGCAACGACAACAACAACAGCCAGAGAGAAGTCCTCTGTGAGGAGACGAATCCCACCACAGGTTTTAGCTGACATCACCAACCCATCCACGCTCTGCTGTTGTGGTTTATGATCTCACCATGAAGCACCTCTGTGGAGTCATTCCCTCCTATCTCACTGCAGCCCATCCATTATCCTCCACCTAATTGCTTCCACAGCGCTGCTGCATCAGAGATATTTCCTACGGCTGAACATTTGTATTCCTAAGATCTGGCACCTGTCAGGTCAAGTTCCCCAGTCCTTACATTTGATGTTACTACAGTGGGAAGGTGTTCCAGAGAAGAGAAAAGCACATGGAGGCAGCAATCAATCTGATTCCTTGGTTTGAATTTTCCTTTAAACAGAAAGGGACTTGCTAAAGATCATATTACATTATGCTATGGAAATAAGATGGAAGAAAAAGGGAATTGTGTCAACCACAATCTGTCCAATACACCATTAAATAAAAATTCTCTAGTTAGGGATAACAATGAGCTGCAAAAAAGTCAATGGGAAGGCGGCACAGTATGGAAAACTGGAAAGGGGAGGGTTCATTTTTCTTGTGCTTTTGTTTAGAGATGTGGGAGATGGGACTGATCAACTCTGAGCTAATGGCATCCAAGCTGTCTCCTGAACACTGTGACCCCCTGGGGTCTCAGTTTTCCACAAAACCAACCAATTCATCCTGTGAAGGGAATGAGGACACTGGCCCTTTTGTAACTGGAAGGGGAAGCCCCAGGAAATCCCCTATCGTGACCACTGCCAGGATGCCACTTGCAGCAGGTCAAGGAGCAGCAGGTACCATCTTTCACCTCTCTGACTGGAACTCTTGAGCACCAAACCCTTCCAAAAAAATGTAATTTCACATTTTTTTCCACTCTCTGTAGCACGGTTTCAAAATACTGTGCATCTACATGTTGTGCTAAGGGAAGATACTGTCCTCTCATGATGATGCTATTGGTGTGGCTCTGAGAAATTCTGGGGTCCTTGGCTTTCTTTCCCTCTGAGAGGTTTTTGTATTTTGATAATCACTTTAAGTCTCTCTGATTCTTTCACTTCTCCCATGTTTAGCGGTAAGAAAACTTTTCATGATAGGATTTCTTCAATGGCCTAAAAGTTTTCCAAACCAGTATGAGGCTCTTCTCTAATCTAGCACGTTAGTTGTTCAGCTCTGACTCCTTGATTTACGCAACTGAACCTAATGCCTTCGAAGTTTTCCCATCCAAATATTGGATTAATCCAGGCATTCTGAATCCATCTAGAGTGGCATAATTTAACCTCCATCAGCTACAAGATCACTACTAGTGGAACCTAAAAGGACTGTTTGCTCATCTTGGCCTCACAAAGGCCGAGGGATAATTGTCATCTTTTAAAAGGAGCCTCCTCAGTGCTGTATCACGCCTAGCCATGCTGGCAAAATGGGCAGCACACTCAGAGACTACTTCTGTGATATGATGCCACAAAATGTTGCATGCTGGCCAAGGAAGACCAACCACATTCTCAGTATGAAGAGTCAAACATGTGAGAGCAGTCTGAAGCCTCTCTGGTGACCAGTGACCGGACCCGACGGAACAGCATGAAGTTGTGTCAGGGGAAGTTTTGGCTGGATATTAAGAAAAGTTTATTCACCCAGAGGGTGTTTGGGCACTGAACTGGTTCCCCATAGGAGTGGTCACAGCCCCAGGCCTGTCAGAGTTCAACAAGTGTTTGGACAATGCTCTCAGGCACATGGTGGGTTGTCCTGCGCAGGGCCAGGACTTGGACTCCATAGTCCTTATGCATCCCTTCCAACTCAGGATATTCTATGACTCCATGAAAACCTAAGCCCCTCTAACCTGAGAGTCCCGCATCTCCCAGCCATGAAGCCTGTGAGTGCTGGCACAAGGCTTCCAGGCTTGTCTTGGCTGGTGGTTCTTACTAAACTCTCAGTTTTAGGGGTGTTTTAAGGCCATTTGCCACCCCCAGCTTCCCATATCAGCTGTCTCAGCATCCGGTTTGGAAGTTCAAAAAAAACCCCCACAAACCCGAGGCTTTGAGTCACAGCAGGCCGCAATCCACTATTTAGGACTGGACCTAAACCCACGCCTTTCTTCTCCTGCAGGAGCTGGACCCAAAATTACAGGAAGCAGAATGGTAACGGGCCAGTCAGTGGCGAGCACGAAGAGACAGCCAGGCTGCTGGCCAGCCAGCCTAGTTTGCCACAAAGGAGATAAAACACA
>JAWMRA010000090.1:66078698-66090677 GCA_035584735.1 Pseudotriccus pelzelni | reverse complement strand
CATCCACCCACCCCCCTCTTCAAATCAGGAATATAACTGTAAGTAATGCAATGGAATTAAGACCAGAGAGAGAAAAGGCTGGAGGGAATTTGTCCTAATGATTACATAAATTATTGAAGAAAAGTATCCCATGGAAAAGGAGAGGCTGTCTTTGGGAAAAGTGCTCCACCAGCTGAGTGCTGGTGAACGCAATGTCAGAAAATGGACAAGCCAAATTAATCATCCCCATCTAACCTGTACACAACATGGGATGTAAGAAGTAGAATATGTCACCAGTCCAATAGCATCCGTTCCCAGTGGAAGATGCAATAAAACAAGTGCCTTCAAACTCTTTGCCAAAACACATTGGGCAGGTGACTAATGCAGAGACTGTCCCTGCAGCTTCTGGTGGGAAGCAAAAGGGAGGGCTGATCAAGATCCTCCTAATGTTGCTGCTCCTCAGTGGAAAAAAAAATCTGCCTCACATCTACTTGTCTTAGTCTTAAGGGTGAGCTTTCCTCAAATTACCCTGCTGAGACTACAGCAGGTAAAGTTTAGGTGAAGCTACCCAGGCCAGTGCAATGTTCTAGCACATACTGGGGAGCAGGGGAGACTACTGATAAAAGTCCATTTAGACATTACAGTGTAAGCTCTACCTCCGAGGTATGAGGAAACTGTTTCCTACACATCGTCCTGGGAGAAGTGTTTGCTAAGCACAGTCACAGAAGCACCAGGTGGGGACCCAGTGACCTGCCCTGCGGTGAGGTGAGGGAGTGATCAGTGGTGACAAATTGAATGTCCACTGCTCAGCCCTCTCCTTGTCAGACAGAGTCACCAGCAAGGAGAGAGGGACCCTGGCCTCTGGCTCATTTGCTGGTGTCACCGCATTCCTTCCGAAAGGGAGAGCACTGGGCAAGTCAAAATTACCCACAAACCCCCTCAGGGCTGATTCTCATCTTTCAGCTGTGTGGAGGGAGAGCAGCTCACATGAAGTTAGGACGCTGCAAAGTACTGAGATTCCTCAACGAACCACCCAAGTTTACAGTGGTAGAGCTGTTGTAACACTGATGTCAATAAAAGATACCATCTCTTTACAAACCTCGCCACCCAGGTGAGGCAGAACCATGGGAAACTGATGAGAAGATAATGAGTCCTCCAGTAGATATTCCTCATTCGACTCTTACCACATTTTAGGGTTTACAGACCAGAAGGGATTATTAAGGGCATGTAGGTCAACTGATTGCATGCTGGTCCCGAAACTCCACCCCCTCATTTCTGCTTACAGCCCTAACTCTTCACTAAGTTTTATTTTTAACTAAGCAGTGAGGATGCAGAGAGTTAAGAGTTTTGAAACAAATCAACCCATTCAAATGAAAACTAGAAGAGGATTGGCTTCCAGAAGGGTTTTCCACTCAACACTTGGAGTTCAGGTCACTACCTGGGAGACTCGGTTGTGTCATGGTTAAGCAACCACAGCTCAGTGAAAAACGTCTGAGTGTTACCCTGGCCTGCGACAGGTTCCTTGAGTGAGTTACTTAATCTTATTACTCTATTTCACATTCTGTACTAAGAGACAAGATGGTTCCATTTATCCTCCTCTCTACAGAGCTTGTGAAATTCTAGCAGGAGGGCAGGATCTCCTGGTGCCTCCGTACAGGACCTGCCAGCAGCAGACAATGGATGTACAACAGGAAGATGAGACATTGCCTTAAAGTGAGCCTGGTAGAGACCCACTTAGTTCTTCAAACATGTCTTCAGGTGACTGTCTAACTTGGATGACCAAGTCCTCATCTTCAGCAATTCTGTCTTGGCCACAGTCCAAGCCACATCTCAGACATACAATCTCATCTGCAACCTGTAGTAAGGCACCTTAGCCCTTAGCTGTCCTTTTCATTGCTAGGTCATTGCTCCAGAAAAAAAAAAAAAAAGTGCAAGATGTTTGGTGTGATGCCACCCTGAAGAAGTGGAGTCTGCTGTCCATCATACTTGGAAGCAGTTTCATGCTACTGGTGCATGCACCATGGCTTGAGAATCCCTCTCCTGACAGCAACCACCTGCAGCTCAGAGTCCAAATATAATCACGATGTAGAAATAGCACTTCATGTCCTGAAATGAAGAAGCCAACAGCCACTGGTCTAATTCATGTTAGAGGTCATGGCAAGAAATGGAAAATAACACTCTTATGAAAACACAGCTAACTGGACTTGTCCTCGAGTGTCACGTATCAAATGGAACCAATTTAACATTCAAGAGTTGGAAAAGTCTCAGCATTAAAAACCAAAACAATGTATGTTTATTCTGGATATTTTTAGACTGGTTTCCTAAGGAAACAAGGCTAACGTGGTTCACGCTGTGTTTGTGTGCATGTTAATGCACACACAAACTCCTTGCCTTCATGATCCTCTCCTCAATGTTTTCCGAATATTTTGCTCAGTTTTGATCACATTTGATGGAAGAACAGAAATCTTTGAGATACAATATTCTAACAAGGTTTGTTCAAATTGTTCACTGGCCAGAAGGAAGGAACCCCTGAGGGGCTCCCAAGGAGGGCTTGGGCAGAAAGTTCACTTATCACTAGACACCAGAGAAGTCACATAACATCAGAAACCAATTTTCACAAGTTTCGGTGCTCTTAGAAAAAGCAAAAAAAAAGACAAGCTGAGGGCACCAGGTGAATCCAAACTTTACATTTAAATGAGCTCAGATGGGTCCATCACTGTCCCACTGTCTGGGCAGGGGAATGGGAACAGCAAGAAGCCCATCTGGGAATGAAGCATTTCAAGAATTAGATCTGACCTGAGGGGGCTAGCTGGGCGTGTCTGTGTGAGAAAAAGGGATTAAAGATGAAAAATCTGGAGGTAAATCAGAAGATATTTGTGGTCGGGTGTGCCTGTAAGGGGAGGAAAGGAAGCGCTGCATGCAAAAGCTTATGCTGGAAGAACATGATCATGTACATGAAGGACTGACATCGCTGTGCATCCCAGAACCTCTGCAAATGAAAACACGACCAGTTTGCAGCTCTGGGTGCACGAACCAGCACATCACATCTCCATCTCTGTTAGCCTGGAGGCCATGGCGCTTTTGAAACAGCGTGCATGTGCTGACTTGGCCAAGTGTTTATGAGGCTGCAGGAGCAGCACCCATCTCCTCCTGCAGTTAGGTGGCTGGGACTAAAGACCTCCAGCTGGATCCCCAGCTTCCTGCACTTGTCCCAATTGCTTCACCAGTTGCTTTCCTGCAGCGTCTCCTCAACCCCAAAACCAGGTCTGTGGATGTTTTGTCACGGTTTGAAGAGAATGACACAGCACAAGCAAACAAGGAAATGTCACAGAGGGCCATCGAAACTCAGCTGTGGGAGGGAGAGACTGCTGCAAAACAAAGCCTGTCCTCAACACAGACAGCTTCCCCAAGCCCTGGTCATATGGCAGCTAATCAAATACACCGAGTCTTCCTTGTTTGGCACTCAGTGTAGAGCTGAAAAAGCCTGATTACATTTCCTCATCCCATCCCTTCATTGCTAGACATTTGCTTCTTTAAGACACACTTGACTAGATGCAAAAAAAGTCACAATTCTTTGGGAGCAGACAGTGAGGGATGGGCATCAGCTGGCTCAGGCAGAGCATCGAGCTGGAAAAGACACTCTGCCTTATTCCTGTCACAAGTTATCCATGACGTGATGCAAGACAGGCAGTTCTCCAGTAAGTTTGGAGGAGAAGGAAGGGTTAAGACCTGGGGTCAAGCCCTCCCTGCTCTTCAGAGAGAGAACTGAACCACCTTCAGGAGGGACCATCCTCCTCCAGAGGCTGTGGGGGATCAGAGGACTCAGCTCCCAGTCTGGGAACCTCAGGTGCCTTCAAGGACCAAGATGAACCTAAGTGGTTCTCAGCTCCTAGAAAAACTGGTTTCTTAAGCAAAGAAATTAATTTCTTCACAAAGAAAAAATAATTTCTGCTCTCTTTTTGAGGGGAGCCTAAGGTAGTTATGGAGAGCACCAAACTGCAGCTGTTTCACTTGTGCCTTCAACAATGCGGTAGAAAGAAAAGCTAGCCTAAAGGAAACCTGAGATGAATATCAGAGAGCTGAGCTGGTGTAGCTTTGCACCCAGACACTTGTGTAGAAAGACTGCAAAAACGCCAGGAGCCTTGTGCCTGTTGGAGCACCTCTGAATTGATCTCTCAGCTGCTCAAAAACCTGTTTCACCTTAGAGGCAACTCAAAGAACACTCCCCTGTGTTGGCAATTCTGGGGCTCTACCGATGTGCCATAAGCTGGGAAGAGGCTGAGGTCTGCTCTGCTGGTGTGAGCTTCAGATAAATTGCCACAAGCACCATTTAGAGCAGCCTTAAGGGCTTGCTAAGTAAGAGTAAGGACCAAATCAGCCCAGAAACAGGTCCACGCCGAAAGGGCTGTGGATACTGCAACCTTTGTGGAAAGAAAACAAAAAGAAAAGAAAAGAAAAAGAAGCTGTAAATCAAATCCTGTCACTTCAATCAGGTACGGCAACACACAAGTGCCTTCTCCTCCTCCTCCTCCCTAAGCCTCATGCGGCACAGGGAGCGAGCACTTACGTCAACTCCCCGAGCCACATTTGGGATCACAACAGTAAGAGCTGACTCAGAAGACATCTAGCACGGGGGATGCCCTCAGCAAAGAGGAATAAGCATGCAGGATGAGCAATTGGATGATCATGCACACAAATCACCGGGGAGAGGAGTCCGGCACAGGGGTAATCCAGCAAGAGCTGCGGATGCACACAAGGACCTGGAGGGAAAGTGCAATGTGCAGTCAGCAATAAAAACAAGAGGAAAGAGGAAGGAGGGGGGAAGTGCTCATGATCTCCTGGAAGAAGGAGGGGTGCAATGGCAAAAGCACATGAATAAGAGAGTCCTCAAGGAAAGGTGAGCCTTGCAGGAGAAAGCTGCGTGTGTGGGGCAAGGGAAAGGAAGACTATAAATCGGAAGTGTTAGAACTGCTTCCTATAGAGAAATGGCAAAAACACCTACAGAAACTCAAAGGGAAAAAAAGCCCACAAAAACCTTGCAAGAAAATCCAAAGACAGAGTTTCCTCTGCACACAAGGAAGCTTTGCTTCCAGTTCACTTGCTGCTGTGCTTATCTCAATAAAATGCATTCACCCATCCCAAGCGCTCAAAAAACCCTAGTGCACTAATAATTACAAAAAAAAAAAAAAGAAAAAAGAGTTTACATCTACATCCTCTGAAGACGGACATTATGCATATGATGAAAGCTCCAAAGAAACTTTGTCAGGCTATGCTCAGAGGAAAAAAAGGTGGAAATGAAGTGTTTCCAGACATAAGAGAATAGACAGAAGAACAAATGCAGAGAAGAGGTGAAAAAGAAATAAAACAAAACCAGGGAAATACTGCTCATCTGGAGCTTGTTAAATGCTACATGACAGACAGGAAATGCTGATGAATTGCTTCATTGCATTTGGTGCCACACTTTCAGTGTCCTTCTAGACTGATAACGTGTTTCCTTATCTAAAGGAAAGGGTACCTTTAGTGATGCTGAGGATGCTGGACTTTAGGAACCCTGCTGCAGATGGGTGAGCAGCAGCTGCAGAGCTTGCCAGAATGCCAGCAGGCCAGCCTTTGGTCTCCTGGCTTTTTTCTTCCTTCCCTCTCCAATCAGACTAAATGAAATAGAGATATTTGTGGGTTTAGAAGTGGCAACGGTTCAACCTGCTCCATCCCCAGGTGCCAAAGGGTTGAAATAAGAGAAAACTCTTACAGAACACTTGTGCACTTTCCAGCTGCCACACAAGTAGCCGCAGGAACAGCCCAAGCCACTATTCAGCTTCTGAGCAGTCCCAGGCAAAGGGTTAGGAAACTACCTTCGCTCTTATTTTCAAGCAGGGGAAGCTGATGTGAAACTTGGCATGGCCAGGACTTGAAAGAAACCCCAAAAGTTGTTGGGTAGCAGCCAACCATTCAAGCCAGCAGAGCAGAGGTTCCCAACACTGATGCTCTCTCATCCCCTCCCCACTCCAGGCCATCAGCAACCGCACCCAGCAAGATCCTCTCCTGAATTCCCTCCCTTCCCATTCAGGATCACATAACATCCCCGGGGCGATTGCTCACATGGAAAAGCAACATGAGGAAAGTATTTAATGCATGTTTATGTCTTTTAATATAGTGTAGCAGCTGGAATCAAAGGCAAAAACCCTGGGCCTCAGCACATGAGCATCATGACTCTCTGCAGAGCCTCCTTCTAATCACTGCCACTCTCTGGGCCACAGCTTTAGAAATCAGGCACTAACCCCTATTGCCTAATTAGCAGAGCAGTGTAAAGCTTAGGAGCAGGCATATCTTCTTCCTCCCTAAGTGACCACTGAATAAATGTTATATCCCCAGTTCACAGTCCCTTTTTACATTGCTGGCATTACCAGTCCTTTGTGTACCCACATGCTGTTACTTAAATTGCTTCCATGTTTTCATTACTTGCCCTCTGTGCTGTGTGTATTGAAACTCCTGCAAGAATGCTGAAGTAGTATTTCAAAGCACTGGGGACTACTGGAGATGTGGCTGGAAAAATTATGCAACAAGCTAAAGTGATTTTTCAAGTCCTGATAGAGTTTGCACCTCCTTGGGAGGAAAAATAAATTCTGGTGCTACACCATGAGGTGCAGGACAACCACTCCCACTCACCAGAGACACGAGAATGGCAGCTCAGCCTAGGAGGACTGTGTGTATTCCCTGCATCCATGAGAAAGGTGGTAAACCCAAATAATGATGTTGCTCCGATGTGCAAGGGAAATGTGTATGTTGGGCCAAACTCTTCTGGCAAAAATCCATGGAGGACAAGTGGAGTGATGCCAGCTGAAGGTCTGGCCCACTCGTTTAAACATGTTGTTCCTTCCTGCTGCTGCCAGTAGCTGCTTTTCTGGAGCTAGTGCTGATTAAAGCAACAGGCAATCAAACAGACTAATGCTGAAATTTCAAAACCGCCAGAATCATTTAAACGTGACAATCACTTCTTTTTTTTTTACCCAGCCACTACTACAGCTCTAATTGGTTCTGCAAGTACACATGGAAGGCTCCTGTGTGCTCTGCTGTCCCAGGGAAACACAGAGTTGGACGAGAGAGCTACACCTCCATGCGAGTTTCAACTTGCTCTTTCCTCCTAATTATCTTCCCCAAAAAATTTCTGTACCTGCCACAAGACACAAGACGCAACACACGTTGGCCATGGAAGAAATTATGCTGCCAGCACTGGAACTTTTCTCCCATTCATTTCTAGCCTTCCCTTCCTGCAGTGCCTTTCATCACCCCACTGACACGAGACATTCACAGCCTGATCCCGAAACCCGCGAGCTGAGAGGCAGCCGTGTGCAAAATCCCTCCGGCTGCAGGGATGCGGGTTATTTCCCACCCTGGTGATGCCGGCTGTAGGTCTCCAGGCATCAAAACCCCTTGAGATCAGAGCACCAGGGTCTTCCAGATCCCTGCTGGGGACATCTCTGCCGCAGCTGTGTCTCGCCAGCTGCCGCGCAGCAGCCGTTGGGTGTTATGCTAATGGATGCACCGGAGCAGCAGCCCTCCACCCATCTGCTCAGAGCATCCACCTGCTGGGTGGTAGGGAGGTTCTTTTTGTTCATTTTAATGGCCAGATTAGACCAGTACTGACCCAAAGCGCTCCCAGCCTGAGCACAGGGAGTGAACACAGCCCCAGCCAGCTCCGACCTCACAGCACAGGTGCCAGCTGGATGCAGCCACGTCTGCTTCTTTCAAACTCCTTATCCTGCTGCAATTAAAGTCTCACCCTGAGCATAACCACTCTAACGAGGCGCATTTTTAGTTATTGTTCACATTGGGCTTGTTTGGTTTTTTGTTTGGTTTTTCTTGTACATAACTTCCTTATACTTAGCTTTATTTATTCAACCTTTTCCAGTGACCCCACAAAGGAAAGAATACACCTTCCATACCCATCTGACAGGGTGATAAATAGAAATAAAAGCTCTGATTTCTATGCAGTCATTTTCTTCACAGTCGTTGCATTGTAGGCAGTGGTTTGCAATTCTTTTTTTCTCCCTCTGTGACTATGGAAGGATTGCTTGTGACACCTTCGCTGTCACCAAGCATAGTCTCAGACAACTGCTGCTTCCCCTGAGACCTCTGCAAGCATTCAGGGAGGAAAGAAAAGTCGATATAAGACATTGCTTGGTGCTAAGACGGTTCATCCTTCCCAATAGGTGGGGAAATCCCTTCTCGGTGTGTTACAGGGCCAAACCTCTGCTGTGCTAAAAAGAGGTACTCCTTTCATATCCATAGAAAGGACATAAAATGGATGTGCCATTTAGCAAGATTCTAAGAAAAAAAAATCCCCCTTGGTTCCCCCACCCCCCTAAATTCAGCTTGTAAGAAAAGTACTCTAAGATTGAGTGATGTTAATCTCCCTGGGCTCTGCCTTGAGTCAATGGAAAGTGTTGATGCTTCAAAAAGTAATTTTGAGTTATGAAAATTTTAGTCTAAGTCAGTCTGCTGAGGAGGATTTCTCCAGGGAGAGGTGGTGGCAATTAGCCTCCTCAAGGCTTCATGTGGGCCTCTGAGCATCCATCAAATGCATACTGTATGGGAAAAGAGGGATCAAAGCTTCACGAGCAGGAAAACCAAGCCATGCCCCAAGCTCTAATCAGTGGCTGCCTACATCCCAGATGAATTTGTCCAGGTTTTGGAGATACTCATGAGTCTTTCATCAAACCTGGCTTCCTGTCTGAACTCATCATGGTGCCCACATGCTTCTAAGGAGCCAGAGGTGAAGTATTTGTATTTGAACTGACCAAAACTCTTTTTTGAATGACTAGGTCAGAAAACACCACTACACCCAAAAGATCATGAGCAGTCTGCAGCAGTGTTGCTTCATACCCTCAAATTCATTTTAAGAACTAGGTGTAGGAGACACTACTGAAGAATCAAGCCAACAGCAAAACAAAACGGTGCTCCAGAAAACAGCTCATACAAAGAGAGGATTTTCTTTCTTTTCCCATCCTTGACTAAATGAAAAAAATAAAAAGATCCATTTTTACCCAAACATGAAGTACCAAGAATTTCTCTGCAGAAGGATATTTCAAGGAAATGATAAGCATCTGGAAGAAAATGAGACTTATAATGGAAGTATTTTCTGTGGCATAACTGTAGTGCTGCTCGCACAATGCTGTAATCAAGAATAATGGAGCCCTTCACCCAGAATACAGGAATGAATTCAATTGTTCACTGTGCACATACCTCTATTTTAAAAATGCAGTTGAATGCTTTAACTGCCAAAAGGCTCGAGCATTAGCGCTCAGGCACAAAGCAGTTTAGAAGTGGGCTCCTTCATTTCTCACTCGTGTAATGATTAATCTCAAAACTCAATTACACACAAAAATAGAAGAGGCCCTGTTGAACTTTTGATCCCTTCTGAATTGTTTCATCTGAAGGATAGTTCAAGATCATTCCCGATGCATATGCAGTGGTGCAGGATGACACCCGCGCTGTGTTCCTCCATGGCCAAACCTTGCCAAGGTTATACCTTGGATACGAACCGTTTGAGCAGGTTCATTCCTCCCTTCTCCCTCTGCTCCCAGGAGAAATTGGAAATATTGTGAAAGGATAGGACTTACCTTCTTTTTGGAGTGTGATCTGTCCTCCTCTTTAGCTGTTTTGCTGTTTTTCCCAGTTCTGGAAAGCTTCTGCTCCCCAGACTGCTTGATGGTGATTTTGATCTCGGGAGGGCAGATATAGTTCTCCAAGTTCTTTGGGGGCTTCTTTGCTCTCTTGGTGGTCTGGATCTTCAGCTTTAGACTCCCCTCTGTGAAGTTTGCCTCCTTGATGGAAAACTCCTGCTCCTCCAGGCCGTCTCCTGCCACCCACTTCTCGCTGTCCGCGTTGGAAGTGGAATCCACGTCTCTTCCAGAACCCAGCTCATCCTCTTCCTCTGGCTCCAGCCTCTCACTGCTCACCGGGATCCCTTTCCCCGAGCCTGCCACAGGCAGCATCGTCTCCCCTGCGCAGCCAGAGACAGGAGGAGGCTTTGTGGAGGTGACAGCAGCAGGCAGAAAGTCTGCCTCGCCTCCTCTCTGCCGGGAGCTGCTCAAAGTCTCCCTGGGCTCCATAGCAATACTTCAAGGCCCTGGAGTTTTGTCGGAGGGAAGGGGAGTGCGGGAGGGGGTGAGGAAAGCAAGGGCAGCTGCGATCCCAGGGAGCGAATGGTCACTGTTCACCAAATTCAATGTCCCGGTCACCCAGAGGCTGCAAGTTGCTCAGAAGAGACCAAATCTGCCACTGTCAAAAGAAAGAAGAAGAAAAAGAGGAAGTTAGCACACATGCACACATATCCAGTGAGTGTGGATGTGACTGAAACAGGGCACAGGGCAAACTCAGGCTTCCCCTGCAGCATCCCAAGGGCTTTCCTTGAAGCAAAATGGCAACTGAGGCTCGCCGGCATTTCTGAGGGCTGGATCTGGTGTCACAAAGCAAGGAACAATAGCCACATGTACTGCTAAACTGATGGAAATGAATATATATACATATTTTAAAAAAAAACCCAAACCAAAATTGTTCTCTAAATGCCAGCATCTTCAGCTCAACTTAGGAAATAAAAGAGGGGCCAGCCAGCTCTCCACAACCATGAACCTCCCTGATATTTCAAAAGTCTCACTGTCCCAATGTTTTCAGAGGGGAAAAAAAGTAGAGGTAGATACTTGCTTTGGGTTAAATAATAACCCATTGATCAGAGCACAGAAAACATGATGCTGCCCTCTGAATCACCAAGCTCCCTATTTCTCCATTTCCCGGGTATGAGAGAGATGCCCTTGACCGCCAGGTATTCTGAGGAGGGTCCTGCTTTGGATCAATTATTCATCACACATGATTGCGGCCCAAGAAGCAGTCTGGGGTGCTGGAGGTGCAGAAGGATCCATTGCAGGGTGATGGAGAAAAGCTCATCTCGAGGTTTTCGAGAGTTCCCTGTGCCCTTGGGTACCACTGCTCTATGGTAGAGCCTTGGGCTGGCTGATAAACAGACTGTGCTGGCATCCTTGCAAATTTTGTCTTTCTTGAAAACATAAGAGGTGGAACCCTCTGATATGGAAGCACTCGTACTTGGTACCTTATAAAATCTCAGCTAAAGTTAAGGGGAAAAGCTTGTGAATGTTCAACTGAGGCAAAAGCTGTGTCACCCAATGACATAGAAAGGCTAATACAAAACATCTGGTTAAAAATATTTTAAAGGTATTGAGGTGCTTTCAAACACCCTCCCTAAAACCCCCCTTTTGCCACACCCCCCACACATATACCCATCATGGCAAGCGAGTTTAGGTTACAGAATTAGTAGAGGAGTCTACAGAAGTGTAGCCTGCAAAATTAGCAGAGAGAAATAAATATATTTTCTGCTACTTTAGGGGAAACAGCTCCCCAGAAGAGTAACGCTTCTGGCATATGGAGAAGGAAACAAGAAGGCACTGCCAGGAGTAGGTGCATGGGGTGCAGACCGACTTTGTCAGCAACAGCTCCCTGCTAGATTAGCTCTGCCACACTCAACCAACTACAGTCAAGATCTGAACACAGCCAGGGATTTCCTAGGTCATTCTGAGCAGCAATATATAAAGGAGAAACAAAAATGATCGTGCTGCCTATCACCAAATCAGAACAGCAATGTCAGTGTAGACTACTCTAAAACACAGCTCAACTTGAAAAAACACATCCTTCTATCACTGGCTTCTTCCAGCTTTTTAAAGGTCCCTTGCAGGAGCTTGAAATTCAACAAGAAGTAATAATAAGCACCTTTTATTAGTTATAGATCCACATTTACACTAGAGTGTGGCCATGGGTCACTTGTCTGACCTGGGCACATATGGCTACTAATGAAAAGTCCTAAGCATCCTTGAGCTCCATGAAATGATTAGATGACCTCCACTCAAGTCCAAGCAGACACAAATTCAAATAAAGTTCCCATAAATAGCACAATCTGACAACCCAAGCAGAAAGAGAAAAAAAAAAAAA
>JAWMRA010000090.1:66057747-66069595 GCA_035584735.1 Pseudotriccus pelzelni | reverse complement strand
ATGTTGGGATTAGTGGGGTTTTCCTGTGCAGAGACAGGATATGGACTCGACGGTCCTTGTGGGTCCCTTCCAGCTGAAGGTATTTCTATGACTGTAAATCCCAACCAGACACCACCCTCAGCATCCTGCCCTAGGTGAACCTGTGCTGAGCAGTGTGGTGGGCTGGATGATTTCCGGAGGCGCTTCCAACCCCAGACATCACATCTTCTGTGATGTATTACTTGGCCTCCATCTCCAGTGCAGAGCAAATTGGTCTCTCCACTGCACAACAATTTTAAACACATTGCTATAATCCCATCTAAAAGATATACCTGAATATAAACATACATAAAACTGATACGGGTGTACAACAAATAAAGTATAGGATCCTCAACTAATAGTAATTGAAAATGATATGATTGTATGTGAGTGCCTGTAATCCAAAAATTATCTCTAAAAATAACTAACTAAGGCATGTGATTCATTAATTGGGTGAATTAGAAGAAGAAAGTTGATTCCTCTCTGCATTGTACCCCTGTCTCCAACTCTGCTTTTGTTCCAATCTTCCCACCTCTGCCTCTGATTTTGCATGGATTATGTGAGGACTTTCTCTGAAGGGACAGGATTCAAGCCATGCCAAGTGTGGTCTGTCCTGGTCTATCTATGAAAACAAGGAGCAAGAATTATTGGCAGTTGCCAGAACAACAGCAGAAATGTAATCTTCACCTGTTTCCATCAGATTGTCCTGACCCCAGGTGCTACCAGCCCTCTGTGCCTCCCGAGCAACACTGACTGATGGCTCTCCCTCAGTATGCCCAAGCCTGGCAGAAGGAGCCAGAAAAGGTCAGACCGGAGGGAAAAAGATGTGGTGAAACAAATAATCTCTCACAGCCAGATGAACCTGCAAGCATCCTCCCCAAGACAAAGAGACAGAAATAAATGAGAGTCGAAGCATATTCATAATTACAGAGGCATGTAAGTGTGCACATTACACACATGTGTATCTGTCTTCTCAACATAGAGACATTAAGAGTATATTATGGAGTCATATCTGGCTCCATAATTAGATTTGAGACGTTATAATTAGATCAGATAGTCACCTTTCTATGTAAGTAACTAACTATCATACAGGGCTGACAGGAGGGCCAGCTGAATGATTAAACAACTGACACAGCCATAAATCACGAGGCCCATAAAAGCAATGCTTGCCCAAGGTACAGCTGTGGCAACAACCAGCGTAGCAAAGCACCCATCTGCAGGAGGAGGAGAGATGCCCATCACGTTGCCCAAGGACTTTTACAAGCTCCTGCCTGAGAACTGTGCCAAGGTTTTGTAAACCTGCTCACTCACAACCTAGAGCTGTGTCTGGGTGTGGGGAAGGCAGTGCAGTCATCAGACCTGTGAACATCTCCCCACAGAGACTTCTGGTCTCTAAAGGACCAACCTCCTACTTGTGCCCTGCAAGACAAACAACAAAAAGTGGCTTGGGTTGAAAAGGGACCTTAACAACCATCTTGTTACAATCCCCTGCCATGGGCAGGGACACCTTCCACTAGACCAGGTTGCTCTGAGCCCCGTCCAACCTGGCCTTGAACACTTCCAGGCATTCAAAACTTCTCTGGGAAATCAAGGAGCCATGTTTGATCCTAATGACATCAAGAGCTGGCAGGTTATTAGGCCTCCGGGACACAAGACAGCAGAAAGAGATGCCAACTTTGCTTCAGCTCATTACAACATAGAAACCCAAACCAGGAAATTTGCCTAAGTCAGGTCAACACCAGGTTGCAGAGCTTCCAGGCCAAGCATCATCGTGGCTCAGCATGATGTATAATCCAAGGTGACTCCTGGGATGACCCAAAAGACCACCCCAAGAGCTCTGATGGGTGCAGCAGTGTGTGCCACTGCAAGGATAAAACTTACTCCATTGACAGCAGCCATAAAACTCTTTGGGGGGGGAAGTGTCAATGTGCACAGAAGGAGACTTAAATGATCACACCATTCCAGCCAGCTCATGCCAAGCACACCATCCTGGAGGTAGCGGCAGCTACTCCAGGCTACAAATGGAAAGTTTTATGGGTATTTAGGGAAAGGTTGTTGGCACAGAGATCAGCCACAGAAAGTAAAACCCTGTACAATTCCTTCATCTGTGTTACCAAACTTTCCTAGACTGACTCTGCACTTGGAGAGTTGCCATCAGACACAGTAGCTTCCTTCTAACACCGTCATGGCAGGGCAATAATCTCGCCTTCTCCCTCTGATCAAACATTTCCTTCTGCACCATGAAATGTGTGGAATATTACTTCTCTGTATAAATCATTAATGAGAGCCTTGTTTTTATTTACTGCTGCTGCCACGGGACTCCTCCTTTCTCCCTTTTCTTTTTTTTCCCTCTCCTATTTCATTTTTGCTTGCACAAGTGCCAAATACACCAGCTTTCCCTTCCTTTGGGAGAAACAAAGAAATAAATAAAATCAAACAACACATCTGATAAGGAAAGAACTAGGTCTTGGCTCAGCATCCACTCCTCAGAGCCGTAACTGATGGCACAAGGAGGACCAAAAAGGCTTCAATCCAGGGTCTATCCTGTGCCCAGTCTGGAGTCTGTACAAACAACACATCCCATGTTATTCCATTCTGAATCCTTCAAATGATGCTAGGAGTAAGAAAGGTTGGATTTTGTCCATCCAGGATTGCATTGTGTGTTTCTGTGCTGAGTAAGCAGTGGTGTCTTCCTTGGGGCCCTATAAGGTACCAACATCCCCAGCATCAAGGGGGGACTGTAGGAAAACAGTGAGTCTGAAGGGCATAGAAGAAGAAGGGCAATAATTTGGGGTATTTAGAGGAAGGCATTGAGCCTGCTTTGTCCTGCGGAATTCATCAGCCTTTTGGTTCTGAGGGAAACAAGAGTGTAGGGGCCTGTTAATACATGAAATTCCCCTTAAATCCTCATGGACAGAAGAAGAAAAATCAGGAGTCAAAAGCAGCACAGGACACAAGTGGTTGTGGCTGGATGCACCCAGGGCAAAGAGAAGCCCAGGGTGCCAGGACAGTGAAATCAAGAGGCATAAAACCATTAGGTGGGAGCGTGCTGGTGGGAAGACCCGAGGCCCAGAATAAAAGCAAGATAACTGACAGCTGCTGTGGGCAAAGGAAAGGAGCACCTTTGCCTCTAATGAGGCTGAAGAGGAAGTGGTTACAGAAATGCTGCGTGAAGTTGAGTCAGAAGGAGATAAAAGCTCGCTGAGTATCTGCACACCTGAAAGGCCTCTCCAGCTCAATTACCTTGCCATGCTCTGTGCACACATCAGAGTCCCTCCAAGGCAGCAAACAGGGTCAGGAGCACCACACTCACCACTCACATCCCTATTCAGGCAGGGCCTAGTCTTTGGATTGTTATTCCCTTAGAATTGTGGAATCATTGAGGTTGGAAAAGCCCTCTAAGATCATTGACTCCGACCATTAACCCAGCACTGCCAAGCCCACCACTGAAACGTGTGTCCGCAGTGCCTGCACCCACATGTTTATTCAACACTTCCAAGGATGGTGATTCTAGCACTTCCCTGGGCAGCCTGTTCCAATGTCTGACCAACCCTCCAGGAAAGAATTTATTCTTGGTATCTAATTCAAGCTTCCCCAGGGGCAATTTAAAACCATTTCCTTTCATTCTGTCACTTATAATACTTGTAACACAGCTGACTCCAGGAGGATGTTAAAGATTGGGATGGGGTCAGAATTTCGGGAAATCCAAGGTCAAGTCAGTCATGGGTGCCCACCTCTCTACATCAAAGACCTGTGGATCTCTGCCTCTTAACCTGAATCCTTCACTTAGGTCCCAACCAAGTAAAGTTTGGTCTTTAGGGTCTCATGGATCAAGAGATCCCTGAACTGAGCTATCCAAGCTGCTGCTCTCCAGCTGGAGCTGGTTGTGGGTTTGAATAGGTTCTCGGTTCCTACCTAGGACCACACTGCAGCTTATTGTTATTTTAATTGTTGCTTACATTCCTTTTTTTCAAAGGTTTTCATTAAGGGCCCTGGGAGGTCTGTTCACTGAGCTAAGAGTGAAGAAAATGTTCTGGCCTCAAAGTCATACTTTAAAAACAGCATGTTCTAAGAGCAGATGTGTCTTCAACTCTGACAGAGTTGGGAGAAGGAGCAGGACTCCTGTTTCTGTAGCTACCTCCAGTGACACAGAACTCTAATCTAAAGTAACCAAACTGATGACAAACGCCATTTATGACACTTATATAATGGGATTTGTTGGATTGTACCTCTCTCTTTAACCCAGCAGACTACAAGAACACCATTGCCTTCAGGATGCCTACAATGACAATCTGTCATGGCATCAGAAACCATAACCTCCAATTTTTGTCCCACTCACATCCCAGAAGATGACAAAAGCCCTATATCCATAAAATACAGACTGCTGTCCTCTTCAAAAGCATCTGGTTAGAATAATTTAAAAAGGGAAAGTGTTTCCTCTTCTTTCCCTATTCTCACTTTTTCTGAATAAGTTCGGGGAAAAAAAAGGGGAACAACTCATAGCTGGAGCGATTTACTCAATTTTTCAGAAAGAAAATTGCCATAAAACAAAGAGAGTATGAGATTTTTCAGCCCATTAGGTGAAGCTTTATGGAAATTACAAGAATGTGTATGGGTTAACATTTTAAACTGATTTTCAACCTTAGGAACAATGGACATATGTAGTAATACTTTGCCTAGATGCCTGCTACAACACTCTATGTGTGTACAATCCCGTTCAAACACTTTATAAACTCCCCCAATTAAGCTTCATGTCTCTGATCCCTTCTGAAAAAAAAACAAAACCCTGAGGAATTCAGCAGAGAATTATTCCCCTTGCAGAATTCTATTGAATCCCCACTGTCGGGCTCCATAGGAAGACTTTAGAGTAGAAAGGGGAAAAAAAAAAAAAAAAAGAAAAAAAAAAGAAAGAAAAAACTACAGGAAGTAGTCTTGTCTAACAAACTAATAGGATTTCAAACGAATTTCAGGGGAAACCCCACTGCATTCTCCAAAGCCGATAATTTAGGAAGTCTTGAGGAGTGGTAGGCATGGATCACAGCATCACTCCAGAATATGCTGAGTCTGGAAACACAGAGGGAAGTTGGGCCAGCGTCCAGATCTTAGAAATCACATCAGTAGGATATTCAGGGTATGTGGACCATATAGAGGAAAGACGTGCCTGTAACTCCTTGCAGCTTGACCTCTGGTTTGCGTGTCATCATTTTCTCCCTTCCATCTTAAAACCAACTTCTCCATCTGCTGAAATGCCAGGACAGAAACAGAGTGATTCATTGTATACATATATATCTCTCAGTTTTAAAGGTTAAGGCTAACAAAAATTTCAAAGTAACTTAAAACCTCAGGCTTCCGATCTTTAACCCATCTCTAATTTTGAGGTATTTGAGTGAGTCCTGCATTACCCCATGCTTGCCTACCACACATTCTTCTGAAAAGCTTTCTCAAGCACTATTACAGGTTATATCATAGTACAGTAGAGGAAACTTTGCTCTCATGCCACAGTCACAGAGCCCTTGTCTGCTCAGGACTGCACAGCAACCCCTTACAGAAAGAGGAATTCACTCTTTTGGAGGCACGGAGAAGCCAAATAAGTTGCCCCACAATGGTATTTAGCTAATTCCAGCTCCTCACTTTGCCAGGCATTTGCATCCTGATATATCAAAGAGCCAAGCCTTGCGCCATGTTGTGCTCTGGTGTTCCCCAGGGCAGGTCAGAGCGTTGCCACCACCTTCTGACCTCGTGTTTCCATGGAAATTGGTCTCCTCCTGCATAGCTACTCCAAACCTCGTGCTTGCTTTCAAAAAGGTGCGTCAGACTCAACAGCCCTACACCGAGAAGGTAACTTGGGCTGATCCTCACCACCTACACAACTCCTGTTTTCCCTGCAAAACCCCTGTGCTGGGATGGACAAGTGTGAGACCCACTGGTGCCCCTACTCATCCGCAAGAGTAAAACTTGACCCAAGGATCTCTGAGCAGTACCAGTGATTGCATTCCCACTGTACTTCTCTGGCCACCTTCTTCTTTGGCCACCTGTGCTTCAGACCCACCACAGTCCCTTTCATATCCAAAGTCAATAGGGTCGTTGTCACACACCGGCAATGGCACAGGACAGACAGCTGGGCAAGGACCACAGAGATACAGCGGCCTGAGACCCTGCAAAAATCCCCAGCTGGACTCGGAAGTAAACTAGACTGTAAAGGTCATAATAAAGTTTGGATCAAATCTTCAGGGTGTTTGGTGCCCAGAGTTTCTACTTGGTCTTTTAGAGAGACACAAAAGATGACAAAAGCCTAAATGAAATAATGTCAGAAGATTTCTTTTCATACCCAGTCATCCCACAGCTCATCATTGCATTTGGACAATGTGTCCTCCAAAGTAAATCCGACTCCAAAAGAGCAAAATAATCCCTAACTTTGCACTCTCTCAAGAGCTGATAAACTGAAATTAGCACTGCTTCCTTCACACATTTCCTCAGCTGTGAAAGACAAGGTGTATTATTCTCTGACTGCTTTTATTCAATTTAAGACATTATTTCATCTTTCTTTTCTCCCCCAGCTGTTTATCACCCTCACTTTGTATGACCAGTTAAATGTGAATTCAGAATCCAGGTGCCTGTTGCAGAGCTGTGCTTTGGTCCCAGCATAAAGCAGACTGTTAAACAGGTCAAAAAATGCAGTGAGCTTTTGCAGCCACATCAAGTGAAGCCTTCACACTGGGAAAAGGAGAAAGAAATAATCTCTAAGTGTTGCTAACCACATGCACTTGGAACCCGATTTCATGCTCTTATCAGAAGCAGAGCAGTCCCAACCTTGAAAGTTTGGAAATCGCTTTCAGATCTGTCAGTCCTCCCAGGCTAAAACACGGAATTGACGGATTTTAAAGTCCATCTTTAATCAAGATGACAATTTCCTAAAAGTGTAAGTAATTTTATTTCCCCAACAAGAATAACGGGAAAGGAAACTCTTTTTTTAATCAAGTTGGAAAGAGAGAAAGCAGTGAGAACAGAACACCTATAATAGCAGCAAAACCAGTCCTAGTAGAAACCACAAGCCCTGCAGCAAAACACCGTGAACAATAAGATTGTCCCACAAACTCTTGCCTTTCTCACTAGGCTTTAGACTAGCTCTAATCCTTGAGTTAGTGCTGCCCTGAGAGTGCCTGGACTCCCCAGCAATGAGGCTAGATCTTACCATGGATTTCATCTGACCACCTATTATTTTATAGGTCAACTATATTAGGAAAAAATCTTGGCTGTGAGGGTGTTGAGGCCCTGGAACAGATTGCCCAGATAAATTGTGGCTGCCCTATCCCTGGAATTGTTCAAGGCTGGGTTGGACAAGTCTTGGAGCAGCCTGTTTATTTGAAGGTGTCCCTGTCCTTGGCAGGGGGTTGGAACTAGATGGGCTTTAAGGTTCCTTCCAACACAACCCACTCCATTACTGTATGATTCTATGATTTTTATGCACAGATTTACTGCCCTTGTCTCATCACCAAAACCACTCTGAAGTCGCAGTAGTTACATGTCCAAAACCCTCGCATGCCTGCATGTATGGTGGGCAAAACCAAAATTCCCTATTTTCTGAACATGGCTTAAAGCCTACCCCTACCTGCATCCATGGAGCACATTTTAGCAGTTATTAATGCTGCCTTTCAGTATCATCACAGACCAAGAGATCACAGATACTCCAGAGATGGGTAGTTAATGGGGAGCAAGGAAAACCTCCTAGGCATATGGTTGAGTAAATCAATCATCAGTTCACTGGGACAGCTTTCATTTCCATCACAGCAATCTGTTGGATCCCAGAACTGTTTTTACGTGGTTCATTAGACAATAGCCTTTCTTGCTACTAGTTGGGTCAAGAGTCAAAATTGCTGTGTAATTGCAAGTCTCAGGGCACAAGGCAAGAGTTTTTCAGTCCTGGAGGGTGTTGTCCAAAGGGGAAAGAAAACAGAAGGGAAAGATTATGTGTAAGCAATTGAGCCCTACTGAGAGGGCAAAAAAAAGTCACTGAAACTGGAATTAAACAAATCTTCTAATGGAAAACAAGAGTCCTGTTGGTAAGCTAGCACTTGCACCTAAGAACTGTGTGTGCTGGGAAAAAGCAGCTCAAAGGATGGGTCAAAAAAGAGCATAAGAGGAGATTAGGAAGCATCAGAAGCCAAAAAATGATTGTTGAACCTTTTTAGGCATTTAACTCCCTGAGTTACTTAAACGCACAGCAATAGAGGTTGTTGAACAAGAACAGTTCCCAACTTAATCAAAGTACACTGGAAACAATACTGAGCAACTTCAGTAGAGAAACACAGTAAATATCAAATTGAACTAAATAGCTCAGTTAAGATCATTATTAACAGTAAATCATGGCCACTGTTTCTTTTGTTTGCCAACAGCTAGCATAGTTTATGGCTCTGCACAAACCTAACACACCATTTTATTGCATTTCAAAGAGTGCGTCCTCCTAAAATGATAATGTGTTAATAATCTATGCTGGGCTTTTTGGCAGGAATCAAAAAGCTCAAACAACTTGAAATAACATCAGCTAAAAATTATTTATTCCCCATCCCTAGTTGCAGAGAAAACAGAGGTTTTCTTGGCTCAGTTACTTCTCAATAGACTTCTGGTTTCAATTAAAACTTTGAGTCTGAGAAGTTAAAAAAAAAAAAAAAGTCGAAGCCAATAAGAGATGGAAGAGAAGTCTCCATTCACTGAGTGTTTCTGCTTCCCGCCTGCCCCCCTTTTTTACATAACCTTTCTGAGCTAAGAGCAGAGATTAAAGTACAACTCCATTGTGTGGAGGGGTTTTTCTCCTCTCAGAAAAAAAAAAAAAATGGAGATGAAAAAAAGTTTCTCCTTTGAGTGGAAGGAGCTTCTGACAAGGGGAGTAATCTCATGAAAGGCCAAGGAAGTGCAGAAAGCTGTGCATGAAGCAGCCACTCGCACATTTCCCCGTGAACATGTCCCATCCCTGGAAGTGTTCAAGGCCAGGTTGGACTGGGCTTGGAGCAACCTGGTCTAATGGAAGGTGTTCCCGCCCTGGAGGGGCAGGGGCTTGGATTGAAATGGCAATGGAGCTGTAACAAGATGAGCTCTAAGGTCCCTTCCAACCAAATCATTCTGTGATTCTACAATTTCCTGATAGGCATGGTTTTTTTGCTCTCTTCAATAAAAAGTCCGCTTGTTTCCTGAGGTTCATGCTGTCACTGCCTGTCATCAGACACCTGATTATATCATTTCTGTAGCCTGCACCAAGTTACTTCTGCATGCAGGGGCTGTCAGATCAGTAATTGTTCCCATTTGGGCCCATAATATTCCACCCAGGACCGGATTTGCCAGCAACCCTTCCCTCCTGGAACAATTCCATTAATACTAGGAGGCTCGCATGCTCTCTTTGACAGCAGAGCACTGGCCGGTTCCGAGCTCCCCTCGCCCCGCTCATCCTTTGCCGTGTGACAGACCGACGTAGAAGGACACACTGCAGGTCCCCTCCACCATATAGCAGGGCAACCGCGGGCCGGTGGCTAATGAAACACCTCTGTATGAGGGGAGAACAGGCTGCCAGGCTCCTCTACCCTCCACCCTCCATCCTCCCACTCCTCCCAGAGCCCGGCTGGGTTAGCCCGGCTCACGGCAGCCGCGGGGACACCGCCACCCCTCGGTACCAGAATGGGTGGGTGCTCCCCTCGCGTCTCTCTCCGTGCATCCCTCACGCGCATCCCCCACGCTTGAAGGCCCCCCATCAACCCCTCCCGAGGACTGGGGGACCTGCCCACCACGGGGTGGCCGAGCCGGGTGTGCCCTGTGTCCCCCCCCACCCCGCCTCCCCGGGGTTGGGCTCCCGGCGGCCAAGTGCCCTTTGAGCATCAGGCGTCAGGCCCGGGATTATCGGGGCCGTTTATTTGAAGCGGAAACGAATCGGAAATCCTTCTCTCAACTGCCTTTTGGAGACATAAATACAGCAGGCAGGGGCAGCGCGGGGACCGCCGTGCCCGGGTGGGATGGTGGGATGTTGGGATGCAAACACGCGGGACACACTCGCGCTGACACACACACGCGCTGACACACACTCGCGCCCCGGGAAACAAGGGCGGTGAGGGGGGAGACCCGATTTCCCAGTACCCGCCGGGAAAACCCGGCGAGGAAGGGGTGAGTGCGAGTGTGAGTGCCCGGCGCTGGGCAGGAGCCTTGCGCCAGGGCTGGGGTTGACAATAGCCGCCCGCGGCTGCCGCCTGCCTTCTACCCCCTCCTCTTCCCCAAACCACCACCTTCCCCCCAGATAATATCGGCGGTATTCCGCGCGTCCGTGGCTCAACTCCACTTCCACCCGTTGTGGCGAAGGAAAAGGGGGCACCAGGGTCCCGGGGGCGGCAATCACCGGCTTATTAAGAATCAGTATTACACGAGGGTTGGGGGGCGGGGGGGCCCGCTTTGCTAATTACTACCCCACTCCCCTCCCCACATGGTTGTTCCCCCAGATCGCACCCTTTTCGGGGGTGCGTGTCCTTTTCAATGTCAAAATCAGCCGGGGACACCCCGGGGCAGCGGCGCCCCCCACTCCATCACCCCGGGCACCGCCGCGGAGCCCCCCGCGCACACACACTCGCAGGCACACACTCACACGCACAAAATCCCCATCAGGTTACAGTGCTGCTCTCTAGCTCCACTTAACCTGCAATTTACGAAGCGGGGGGGGGGGGGGGGGGGGGGGCGGGGGGTGTGTCCCGTCCTCCACCCCCCCGCAATTTCCACAGGCACACACATACCTGCCACCTTCACGTATAAACACATATAGGCTACAAAATGAGGAGGGGGGAGGCACAAGAGGGGGAATAAATACATTATGCAAACTCCTAAAAAAATTCCAAACCCTTCCCAGTAGCACGGTTTTACACACATCGCCACCACCACCAACAACCCCCCGCAACCACACTCAAACACCCCCCCCCCCCAAACAGGCACAAAGCGTGGGGAGAGAAGGGGTCGGAGGGGAGAGGAAGATTCGCGTGTACTGCATTGAGGAAGAATATTCCCCCCTCCCCCAAAAAAACCCAAAAACAAAAAAAAACCTTTTCCGCGCCATTGCAAAGTCACAACATGAAAAAAAAAAAAAAGAAAAAAAAAAGGGACATTAACTTTTGCATGCAGAGGGGGAAAGAAAAGTAGGGGGGGGGGGAAGGAAAAGGAGAGAGGGGTACGACGCTCCTGCAATCCCGATCATCAAGACAGACCTTTCCTCGATGTTTCAGGATTTTTGTTGCCTTTTTTTTTTTTTTCGCTTTTACTAACCCATATCCCCAAAACGGCAGCGGGGGCTTCTTAGCAGCTTCCTCTTCTTCTTCTTTCTTCCTCCTCCTCCTCTTCCTTCCTCGGATTTCCCCCCTTCTTGTCTCTTCTCTTTTAGATCCCGGTTTCAATCCCTCGCCACAGCCCCCAAAGGTGCTTTTGCTTGTGTTGCGGCAAACCCATGGCGGTGTTCATCTGTCAGATGGGGATGAGGGGAGCGCCCGGCCGCGCAGTGCACGCAGAGCGCAGAGGGAGGAGGGCGGGGGGAGGAGGAAGGCACCGGGGAGAGGGAGATGGACGGACAGACAGACGGAGAGACAGCTCGGGAGATAAATGATAGAGAAAGAGAGATAAATAGAACGAGATAGAGCGAGAAAGGGGGGAAAATGGCGTCTTGGAAAGCCGGAATCCCGGAGTAAATCAAATTAACACGCAATACCCAGAGCAGTCCCGGCTAATTTTAGCAGGATCCAAAATAAAAAGAAACAAGGGGGGTGGGTAGGAGAAGAAGGAGGAGGGGAGGTGAGAGAAAGGAAGAAGGGGGAAA
>JAWMRA010000090.1:66043114-66053339 GCA_035584735.1 Pseudotriccus pelzelni | reverse complement strand
TTTAAAATCATGCAGGTCTTCATCTTTACAGAAATCCTTTCTGCACTGAAACGCAAATTTGAGAAGGTGTTTTGTATAGATTTTCTTCTTTCTCGAGTCTGTGACGATGCATGGTAGCTGTGATGAACTCAATGTAGTCTATAGTCCCATTGCTGTCAACATCAGCCTGCAAGAGAAAAATAGTTTTTGTTCTTCAATAATTGGAAATCCAACTGTTTGGACAAATTTGCCCCAAAATAGTAACAACAGTGATTTTTGAAGTTGCTCTATTATTTTATAAATCACTCAGACATGTGGTATTGAGTTTCAACATTGTTGTGTGAACAATAACAGGCTACAATCAAAATTCAGGGCCAAGGAATTGGAAACCAAGTGCAACAGTAATTTTGGAAGACATAAATCCCCTGTTTTGGTTAATTCTCCATGAGTTTAGGGCATTTATACCCACAGTATCCTCAAACCATTCCTCTAGTACGTTATTTTGGTAGCTGAGCACTTCTACCTCTGTCTCAGTGTCTTCTTGATGGCCACAATGATTGTGTCATGCTTGCTGCTGTCCAAAAACAAAAGAAGAGGATTTTGTGTCCAGTTTCTCAATCGGGACAATTAGAAGAAAACCTTGGTAGCTTAGCAACACTGTGTTACAGCGTGGGAGATGACCACAGGGGAGGCTCAGGTTTAAGTCCAGGCTTTCTTATCTATCAGATCTTTCTTAGCCTCTTTCCCCCTGTGGAGCCAGTGTCTAAACATTTCTCTGCACACTGAAGTTGTAGCGCTCAGTGATGCAGCACTTGCTGACACACCAGAAGAAGACCAGGACCTGCCCTTTGCTCAGGCTGCTCAGACACACGAGTCCTTTTGAAAACCTTTGAATATTTGCCTCCTGTAGCTCTTTCAACACCCATCACTTTGTCACTGCTCTTACATTTGTGATTATGTTTTGCAGTCTCTCCTGAGCAAACAAGTAACTCTGATCTTGTAAGTGCATGAAATTTTTTTCCCCTCATAAATAACTTCAAAGAGACTAATTACCAATAAACGTCAAAATCTATCCTGGATTCTCATGTGCATCCTTGCTTTATGATGGCGTGGATTTCCATCAGAGTTTTCATACAAGTTTGCATCTATACATACATATAGCCTTGAATGTACATACTTATGTATATCTGAGATTTTATAAACCAGCATAGAACCAGTAACATGAATAAGAAGCGCAAAACATTAGCAGAAATGTAACATCAGTCAACGAAGCTCAGGACAGGCAGGAGGTAGTTGAAAGCTACATAATTTAGGATAGGGAGTGAATGGGAACACTGGACCTATTTGGGAATTCTGAGTATAAAGAATTGTTAATCTGTCTAGGGAAAGTCATAGAAGGAATTGATTACTAGATGTTGAATTCAGAGAAAATATCACATTGCAATGAAGATGTACAAGGTTCACAGCAATTAATCATTCCAGAAACGTATTAGGACCATTGGTAAAAATCACCATCTCATGACATTTTCAGCTTGGAGACTGGATGGCCTCCTAGAAGATATGTTTTAGCCAAGCAAAAGTAATTGGGTTCAGGACAAGAGCAGACATGAAATGAGTTAAGAACTGCCTAACTGACAGATCTCTGAAAGCAATTGTCAATGCAGAATTATGGTCAAAGAAGAGTGTTACTAGGGTTTCCTCTTACGCTATTCATCAGTGATCTGGAAGTAAATATAAAACTACTCCTGATGACATTTTTAGATGACATTATGGTCAGTGAAATAGCAAAGAATGTGAGTCCAGGGCAGCCTCATGTAACAAATACTGCCTTGCCTGGGCAAACAAAAAGCATTTTACTGCATTAAGATGCTTCTCGCAAACCCAGAACAAAAACCTGAACAAGCCCAGCATTTTCAGCTTTGTGTTGGACTCTCAAATGTAAAAGGGTTGATGTGAGTCTTGGGTCTGCAGCCAGGAGACGTATGGTGTATGGCACTAGTAAGTTGAACTAGAGAGGGTCTGACAGCCACATTTTAAAACATAGTGACAAAATTGGAGAGGATACAGAAAAGAGGAAAAAAAATTAGGCCTGCAGAAAATGATTTGCAGGCCAAAGGTTGAAGAATTATATGTAGCTATCAGAAGTAGATTTGATTACAGCTGGAAAAACGTTTGTAGGTTGAGAAAATTAAATGGTACCAAGGGACCTGACTTAGGTACTAATTTCTCAAAGAAACAGGGCTGGGACCAGTCGTCCCTTCAACATTTCCTACATAACAGTATAAGTGACTCCTACCCACTGTAAATCCAACTAATTTCTAACTCTGTCCATACATTGCAATTGAAAGACCTCACTTGGAGATTTGGGGTCCACTTTTGGGCTGAGTATTATATTGCCCAGGTGCAGGATAATCTGGAATCTGAATTTGGCCTGGGATTACTTTCTGGAAACAAAGTTTAACTGAATGAAATAGAACTATCCTTTAGCCTAAGCCGAACTGAAGCCTTGGTGACCCTGACAGGCTGGAGGCAGATTAGATGCATGGTCCTCTCCATACTGGCAACCTTGGAAGTCGATTTGCAGAAGAATCATGCAAATATCTCTCGAACTTTGACAGCCGTGTGTAGACAGTGCATTTCTCATGAGAGGTGTCGTACAACACCAAGCAAAATCTTGCTGCTCCCAGGTGAAAGTAGCCATCCAGTGACTGAAGAAACACTACTATAAGGTGAGGACAAATCATGTCTTTTCCTAAGAAACTACTGAACCACTGAAACTGGAGATTTTTGCTTTTGGCTGGGTTTGGCTCAGAAAAGTTCTCCAACCCAAGATGGACTTCTTGGTATAAAAAGGAGCACAGCCTTGCCTTAGATCCCACTAGTAATGTGTGATATAATTTCCAACCTGTTTAAATCAGAGCAGATACCCAAACCTCATCTTCCAGGTCAGTGCTCCAAGTATGACACAGCTGGCAGTTCTTGGATGGCTGTGCCATTGCGTTTTACTAGACTGCTCTGCTAGGCGTGGATAACATTAATTGGCTCAGAAATACTTGGTTTATCTTGTCCAAGTGTGTTCTTAGTTACACAGAGAGGGCAACAATTTTTATTTCTCTTGAAATAGCACAGAAGGGCCTTGACTCTGTTAAAATATGCTGTGTACTACTGTCCTCCCCTCAACAAACCCCAACAAACCCCACACCAATGATTTTCAAAGAATAAAAAAATGTCTTCCCCTTCTGCTCTGTGTGGGTTTTTTTGGCCAGTCACAGAGTAGGAGACACAGACCATGAGATAACATCAGCAGTCAGAGGTTTGCATTTCACAGGTGAGCTGAGGTTGGCCTTGAAAATTATTTGGAGGAAAAAAAAATGAGCATGTTCACATGCTATTAGTAATGTGTAAAATCCCTCAGATGGCAACGGATAATATCCATATGGATATCCATCCGTGAATAATATACATATGGAGAACATCCAGTTCTTGGTGTCTATACACCTTCTTTATCTGAAATGTAAATCACCTTCACTGTTCCTTTCCTCCCAAGGCTTTGCAAAACTTGACGCATGGATGCTTTATGTGCTTAAATTATTTATCGTTGTTGTGGGACACCTGAAACTTCTGAAGATGGAAACACGAGGAACAAGGTGTATCACGTTTCATCGCGGGGCTCTGTCTGAGTAGCAGTTTGCAAACATACTTTGGGGACTTTGGCATCGTGTGCCTGAGTGAGCCTCTGCCAGCCCAGCCCGCGCACTGTAAGAACAAGATCCCACAAGGACAGAGTGCAGTATTTGGCAAGAATCGCTACTGGTATTAAGACTCTGTCATCTGTGTTGGATCTTATCTAAGGCACAGCACTGTGCTCAGCCAGGCAGCTGATATGGCAGCAGGTTGGTCAGTGTGCTGGTGGGACACTTTAGCCTTTACCATGGGAAGCAGTAGCACAATCCAGCAAAAAGCAGATTATATTTGTCAGTTCCAGCTCTACAACAGAGGTTCAGTATACTCAGTTTTGCCTTTTCTCTCTTTTTCCTGTGCATTTTCATTCCCTGGCATCCCTGTGGTGACAGCCACCCTTGACACTGGGTGATGCAGAGATCCCCTGATTCACAGGAAGCAGCAACCGGTGTCAGACCGAGAATCCCTGCTCACCATCCCAGCGGAAAACCAAGCAAGAAATGCCAGGTCTGCAAAAACAAGGGCTGATTGATTCCCTGTGCTCCGGGGAAAGTGCAGCACAACTTTTTAATTCACACCTCGGTCATTTATCAATGTTTTCTTATCGCAGTTCCTTTATCAGCGAGTTAAATTTGGGGGGGAAAAAAAAAACCACACACCACAAAACAAAACCAAAAGTACGTGTATGCGTGGGTCCGTCGCGGGTGGGAGTCGCCTTACAGTTGTAGTACTTATTGCCTTGCCTCTTCGTTTCCTTGCCCTCTTCCCCACCGGCCTCTGCAATCGCGAAGTTTTTGGCTGGTTTTGGTTGAATAGCCATGAAGCATTGCCCTCTGCCGGCAGGTCGCACACCTGGCTGCGAGAGGCTTCGGCAACGCCTGGGCTTGGAGGGGGATTAAAACCACAAACATTTTGTACAAACTTATTTAAACTTCGGGGGGGGGGGGGGGAAAGAGCGAAGTCAGAAAAAAAAAATCATATGCACTTAAAACATAAATACATTTCTGTTGCCGGGGTTTGTTTTTTCTTTTTTTTTTTTTTTTATCTTGATTTTATTTTGGTCGTGTTTTAAAATATCAACTGACGAAGCATTTCTTGCTCCAGCTGCACAATATTGTGCTCATGCAGCACCATGTGCATTGAAGGAGGCTTGTGCAGCCCAGTTGTTCATTAGGAGTAAAATGCAGACTTAACAGCATGAGTGGCAAAAAGTCACTGTCGTTAAAGAAACTGTCTGAGAATGCAGCTAACGCAGGTCCTAATTTGGCCCTTGATTACAGCAGGATCTGAGCAGCTCACAGTCTCCTAGAAGAACGCTTATCCTCACAATCTGCAGAACTTCTGGAGACTCCAGCAATCCTATTTTACAGACAAGGAGGTGAGGCATTTAAAAAAAAAATTAAAAAAAGTTGTTTACCTTGGGTCTCAATGGGAGTCTTGGGCAGCAGGGCTTAAATTCACATTTCTCATGCCCCAGGCTCTTCTTGCCCCATCCATGGATGAGCTGCCCATTCTCTGAAGTTTACACCATCTCTGTCCAGTTTAAGCTGTCAAAAGTTTAGGAAACAGGATACATTTTTAACTTTTTTCAATTTGACAAAACTCTGCATCTTAAATAAATTATATAATATAGAGCAGGAAACTTATACTGAGAGCAAGCTAAAAATATAAGATTTTTTTTCTTTTTTTTTTTTTTCTCTCCATCACAGCTCCTGTTCCCAAATTACACTTGCCTTGCTCAGAGTCTTAGAAAGCTGACACAGAACAAATTGTCCTATGTAAATTGCAAGCTTCCCTTCTGATTGACAGCAATCCACAAAGATGGATTAATTCCAGAGGAAGTCAAGCAAAGACTGTGTCATAACTATTTACCCTATTTTAGAGATGTTCCAAATTGCTGTGGAGTTGCCAGCACGTCCTTCGTATAATGCCTTGTGTAAATCTGAAGTACAGGAGCCAGACAGGGTACAGGTAAGTGGGAGGTAACGGGCTACATGTTGCACATGTGCAGTTTTGCTCCCTTGGCTACTTCAGATTTGTTGGGGAGGGACAACCCCTCGCTCCCCCCTGGAGATTTTGATCTTGAAGACCTGCAATGGGCAGCCATGCATATGACCAGTTACATTCTTTCTGCTTGTTTTGGCTGTTCTTGTCCTTAAACCAAAACAAGTCATTAAGGGAGCAAGGACAATTATTCCTTGAAATTTCTGTAAGGAAAAGGGAGAACAGGGGCTGTTATGAGGTTGATATTGTCACACAGCTGATGTGACTGTGCCATTCCTCACTGCAGAGCCATGACTGAGTTTATCGAGGTCTCCTTTTGCAAGTGATAATAAACCTAATAGCTGCCCACAGCTAATATTTTTTCTTGCACCACATATGTTCACTTTTGGTCCTCAGATTATTTTTTTTTTCTCCAGTCTCCATCTGTTCTTTTGCCTTTGAGGTACTTTAGTTACCATGGAAATGACAACATCATCTGGATGGGTGGAGCTTCGTGCAGTGTAAAGTTAGTTTCCTACATGAAGGGGTTTGAAAGGTATGGGGATGGCTGATAAAATTACAGCATTTTATGTGATGGCTTTTCATGCTTTTGGTGTGCAACTGAGAGATTCCTGTATGTGCCTGTGAATGCATGATGGAAGATAGGCCTGTTCCGGGGGGGGCATGTGCTCATTTTTGATCTGCCAGATGAAATCTTTCACTTGAGTCTTTCATGCCTGATTCCTTACAACCCCTTAGTTGCAGGTTGGATTTTATTTGTCAGAATTCTATTGTAAGACACTTTCTGAGTCAGATGGGTCAGGCAAGGTGCAGAGCTCATTCCCTGGAGATGCTCACCGTTTGTCAGCATTGCCAAGAAGCAGAACAGGAACAGTTAATTTAGTGGGTGATTTTCACACGGACCTTTGTTGTCTGGTGATGTGTGTGGCATTGACTCCTTGGTCACTGTGAGGGATCTTGCGCCTTCAACAGGTCCATATGACAAATGATTGATATGATCCAGAAATCACTTAAAACAATTGTGCACAGACATCACAAGATTCATCTCAACAAATCTGTCAAATCCAGGGCAGAGCCCTTGTTTATATCAGATTAGACCTTATTTTACCAGTGACTGCTTGGACTTCAGCACAGTTCCAGAAGCTATAATCCTCTACTAACCCCTGTAGCACCTGGCAATATTGATTATAAAGCTTTGTGGACATGAAGGCATTTTAGATGAATAACAATTTTTGGCAAATGATATTAAAAGAAGGGCCAGATATGCCAAAAGGAAACTTGGCCCATGAAACGTAATATTAAAGCCTGTACAGTCTCCAAAATGCTTTTAGGCTAGTTCATATATTCTGTGTATGTCTCTTAAAGATTCTGAAGTGCTCTCTGCTTGTCTAATCAGGTATGAGGATGGGGCCAGGGGATGGGCCACAGAAAAGGTTTTAATGCAATTCCCACAGAGACCAAAGGAACAGGAAAGTGCTAATTCATCAGAATATATGCAAACATGGGATCCTGATGGAGTCTCTCAAACAGGTAGGTCTGGCTAGCTGGGACAACATTCAGTTCTTAGAATTTATGGTGGGGAGAAGATGAGGAACCCACAGAATAACATGGTGTCCAATGCAAGGTCCATGACTTTGGTCAGTGCTCTGTGTTTGGTGAAGAGGGGAGTCTAAGGTGAAATCCTTGGATCTTCTATCCTAAGCTTACTTTGTCACATGGCTAGAGTGATAGTATTAATTTATTTCTATTATAGTTATTTTTAGGTGCTCTAACTCCAGCTGCAGCCATTTCTTACCACAACAATCCTTTCAAGAAACATCCTCCCCAGCAACACCGAAAATATTCCTTGTGGAAAAACAAACAAACAAAAAGAAATCAACCAAAAAAAAAGTCTGTCTTAGTCAGCAATCAGCATTAGAAATCTTTCTCAAGGGCACATCCCAGCCATAAATAAACTCATGATTCTCAGAAAGCTCAGAAATGAGTGGTGCTGCTGGGGGTTTTTGCAGCAATTCAAGACAACCCATATTTTGGTCTACAATGGATGGCAAACTCCAGGGCCAGGAACCCTTCAGCAGTCTCCTTTAGGTTTGTTTTTTTTTATGTGCCTTGGCTGTGGAGAGCTGGGGCATTCACATGTCAGGCACCATCCTGGCTGAAAGAGGAGCAATTGCAGCCCTGAGCTCCAGAGCGAGGAGTGTGACCTGTTCTGATCGGTGCCAAGAGCTTCCAGCCGGGCGCGACAGACCTGCCCTCAGCGTGGACGAGCGCTCATCAGACAGACTCATCAGGAGTAAGTGAGGGCCCAGGGGAAAAATATGAAAGGCTTGTCTCATCACTTCTTAGAGATGGGGGTGTCTGTGGTGACCCTTCTGCAAAGGCTGCTGGCAGAAAGGGGCAGTTCCAGCGTCGTGGTGTCTCGCTCTCGGCACAACGAGCCGCTTAATGAGCCAGCAGCTTCTCCCAGAATCAGTTTGTCTCTGGAGCAGTTTCCATCTCAGCCTGGGATGAGCTGTGTTGGAGTCACAGGAGGCTCAGAAAGAAAGAAAGTGCTCACCAGCACCAGCTCCAGCAGCTGCTGGCGCAGCCTGTGCAGAAAACACCAGTACGGAGAGGACAGTTTGGAAACCCCTTGGACAGACACAAGCAGGAGGGGAAAAAAACCCCAAACCATCCAAACAAAAAGTCCTTTCTTGTTATTATATGGCGAGCAAAGAGCAGGTGGGGATTCAACAGTGCATGGCCCGAAGGCATCTCTGTGGTGAATTTAAATCCTTTTTGCTGCTTGACTGCTCAGCTTGCTTTCTGCTTGGACTGAAAGCTGAATTTTCTGGGGTTGCCTCAGAGGTCCTCAATCATTTTTTTTCCAAGGGCTCAGTTTTTCTGAAGTCTCTTTTAGTAGGTCATAGAATTTGCTGTCAGGTGCTTTTACCAGGGTAGCTGGCCACCAGATGTGGCCTTCACTAGTGAAAACGCTCCTCACAAGAAAATGAGATCTTACAAGGAAAAGGAGGAGTTATTCTTCATCTAGGAGCTCAGCAATCTCCAGGACAATGTACAAGAGATCCAGATCCAAAGAGAGATCATGTATGAGAAGACAAGGACTAATCCTAGATGTACAAATGTGTTTTCCTTACATTAAACGTAGGGTTGTAACACCCTGAATTCCAGTTGTCTCCTTCCCTTGAGCAGATTGATAATGGAAATTCAGGAGCCTAAATGAAATTAATCTAAGTGCAGAGCCCAAAGCTGAGATTCTTTGTGATCTGCTGAGGATTGAAGCCACAGTGGGGTGAGCAGACCTCTTATTTCATAATAGGTTTTACCTTCACACCTTATAAGAGGGATTTTACAGCTCAGATGCAGCAAGAAAAAAAAAGTAGAATGTCTTTTTATTATCTGTCTTTTTTTTTTTCTTTCCTGACTGGAACCTCTATAAGGATATACTCTGCAAAAAGTTAAAAAATTGAGATTTTGTTTTTAAGCTATATGGTTTTTATGAGCTGTTTGTGTTCTACGTTTGGATTACAGCTTAGTGGGTAATCAACTTCTTGATCTCCTAGCCAAACCTCCCAAAATAACATGAATGTTTTTCTTTGAGGTTACTCAGGTATTATTAATTCCTTTTATTGCTCTTTTTCCCACCAAAATGGAAGACTGGGAATGATGGGGGCAAGGAGTAGGTTGAACTCATTGTATTTTTTTTGTTATAATTTCTTAATTTTAGATAAATTTAGGAATTAGGGAATGTGAAAATAAGAGACTTTGACTCCAAGACATAAACGTGTTCTGACCAAATAAATCAAAGCAATTAAATGAATGAAATATGAATTCAAACATAGTTTTGAGAGATATCAATCTGGGGACATGGGGAGTTAAGGGGTTTATGACAGGGAAAAGCATACTGTTTTGCAAAAGTGTCACCAGGATGTTGCAGGGATGAAGACATTAAGCTGGTGTTGAAAACTGTAGGGGAAGGTTTGGTACGTGGGTTTCGTGTGTTCAGCGTTCCTTCACCCCGCCAGGAAGTGGGGAGAAATGGTTTGCATCGGCTACACTCTCTGCATTGTTCCCTCATTCGTCACCAAATGCCAGGAGCTTCAGTAATCCATCCTGGAAGTGACAAACACATGACACTGTGCGGCCTGATCCTGTGGGAGGAAGGGTGGAATTTCCTATGAGTGCAGATGCCTCAAGAAAAAGCGCTTTTTTTAAGCCTGGAGTTTCTTCCTGGCTGTCCCAAGTCAGTGACAAATGGACTACAGTTTCAAGGATTTGTACCATTTTATGAACCTTCTCTAGTAATTTCTGTTGTTTTTGTTGTATTTCACTACTGATTCCATAGGGACTGTTGTGGATTTTGACTGTGATAGGAATCATTCCCACACAACAGAAGACCAGAGATTTTTTTTTTTTATCCTTAATTTACTGATTAGGTATTTGCTGCATCTGTTACTTGTACCCTTGCTTCTCACAGTCCTGTATCTGTCAGAATATACTCTGACCTTTAGACAGGGAAAAAATAATCTTATAAAAGGATTTACAATAAAAATATGTATTT
>JAWMRA010000090.1:66019676-66035705 GCA_035584735.1 Pseudotriccus pelzelni | reverse complement strand
CTATCTGATAGGACTTTTTGTGCTGGACTGGTTAGAAGTATGATTTAAGTCTAATTTATCACCCTCTTGTGTCATATGTTTTGTCCTGTGCAAGAAATCAGGTATGTTTCCATAGAATCATAGACTCATAGAATGGTTTGGATTGGAAGGGACCTTAAAGATCACAGGTTCCAAAACCCTGCCATGGGCAGAGACACCTGTGACTAGACCAGGTTTTCCACCAGATGCCATTTAAGTGGAACAAAACAATACAGGAGATAAATTCTATTGATCCCACTCTGGAGTGTGGGTGAACTGCTCCTTCAAATGAGTTGAAGGATGGAAAACCCAGACACCAGTGCTTACAAATACTCATTCAAAATTACTGTACCCTCATTCACACAGCTGCTGGTACCCTACTCCCTGTTATGTGATCTTTCTTTGCCTAGAAAGATGCTTGTTTCTCTCAGGTGCCCTGACACAACCTTATGCTTTGTGTTTCCAGCTAATGCATAAGGTCAGCTTTTGGGCAACCTGTTAAGTTATAACAAGCATACTCTGTACTTCTGCAGACTAGATTAGGTTGTGTGCAAGACTGCACAGCATAAACCTTTCAGAGAGACCAGTAGGACTGCTTCTTGTCCTGTAATGCTCATAACTTCATGCTTACAAAAAAACCCCACAGCTGAACAAGATCCTGACAATCTTCGTTTCCACTGGCAGTGGTGGGGGAAGTGACTCTGGTCAGTTTTTAAGATTATGGGCCCTTATCTTCTCAGTTTAAACTGGACCCGTGTTTGTAAGGGTCCACTCATAAGCCTAGTGATTTTTACAGCCTGGAGACTGGATTTGTTGCTGAGCAGATCAATTCTATTTACTCGGAATCCTTACAGAAGTACAATCATCACTGGCTCTTAGCCATGATCTAACCACAGATGTGGGTGGTCTGTTTGAAATATGCATTCTCACAGTGCAGAATGAAAAGTATTGTTGTTGGTGGAGTTTTATGGACTGGCAAAATGACCCCTTAATAAAATAGGCCCAGTCAGTGGAGTTGCACTAATACAACCGAGGTTGTAGGATCCTTCCCTCTGCCTCAGTGCATCACAGAGCAGAACCTGGCCCAGAGCCTGTAATCAGTTTTAACAGTCTGTCAGGTGCTTTGGGATTAGGAGGTGAAAGGTGCTATGTAAATGTCAGGCATCATTTGCTGGGGCACTACAGCCAGGTTGAGAAGCACAGCCTGCCAGAGACACTTCAACGGGGTGTTAGGAGTGACCTTCTTGTGAAACATATTGCACTGGATGTGTGGATGTTTGTTGGCTAGAACTGTGCAATTTTGGCTACTGTAAATCACCTAATGCATTTTCCTTTATTTCCTTATTTCATCTAATTTTCTCCCACATTTCCCTTATTATTTAAATAAATCAAACCAAGTAGCAGTGTACCAAGGTATTTATTTATACAAAAGAGGTGTGATCCCAGCTCCCTAAAGCTGCTCATATAAAATAACAGATCAGAGTGAATCATTTAAGCTGGATGGTTTATTTGCTTGTGGGTTGCTCTTTTTGGTTCATAAAATGCTGGTGAGCCAATCTCAACATTCTCACATCCATTCATTATTGAAAACAGCCTATGAAGCAATGAATGGCTCACACAGGGCTGGGGAGGACATTCACTGCTGAGATTCTCAAACACACACTGTGTCTATTATTTACACTAGTCACCTGGTTGTCTTGCTGCTTCCTGGTGGCATTACTCAATTAATTAACCAACAGAGTGTGAATTTGGAGTACTGTATATGCATAGGAGCATATACATATGTGGGTTGATGGCTGCTTTCAGGGATTTTCTGTGCCTCAGAAGACTTGAATCTAGTCCCAGATAAACAAGGCAGTTCCAGGAGCGGGGGGGTATGATATGAACAGCCTCCTCTATGGATGTAATTTTTCCTTCAGTGAGTATTTGTGAGTATCTTGCAGGTTTGCTTTTCAACTGGCTAAAGCTTTATGGAAGTGAGTGAAAAAAAAAAAGAAGGGACTATCCTGCTGTTTGGTTCCTCTGTGACACAAAACACCTTTTCTGGGGAGAAACTGAACATCAACTCATTTCTCTGAGTACCTGCAGAATATTTCTCATGCCATATGGCATCAATAAGGGATTCCCCTTTGCTTTTCTTGAGCAGAGTAGGAGGTAGAACAGGGAGATGATGGATGGCTGCACAGAAAGAGGCAGCAAGGCTGGGGTGGGATGAGAGAGAGCTTTTCTACTTCAAGTCACAAAACCGTGGGGAAGGTGACGGCAGAACAGAAGGAGTTGCTCTCCCAGGCTTTCTCTGGGCTCTGTGCTTAACACAGTTTCCCTAAGAGGGAAATCCAGAGTTCTCTTGATACTGTCTTCAGGGGGGTTCTACGAAAAACAGCTTCAAGAAAGCCTCTGTGAAGACCTTCTCTCACCTCTTACTGTTCCTCCTTATGTGGTCTTGATTTCCATTGTCCTCTTTTCCATTTTAGGTTCTACTTTAGTAAAATCAAAGTTAGGAGTTATTTGTGTTTTCTGTTTCAGTTCTGAAGGTGGAACATGAAAAAGTCCTTTCGCCTGTGACATGCAAATCTAAGTTTTCCTTAGCATGTTTTCAGAATACTTTAATTTCAGTATCTCTAAAGTGATGGACTTTTTTTTTTTCCCCTCTATGCATCTCTAGGTGTTTGCCCATGTAAACAGAATCCAGTCCCTAAGAATTGCAGAAGAAAAGTTGTCAACAAAATCATCTGGTAGTAGACAAACCTGTAAGTATCACTCTAAATTATGTATATTTGTTATTTTATTTTCGCGTGCCAGTGAAACACAGTTGTCTTTTATAAGCAAGGAAAAAAGACACATGGGAATCCTGCAAGCTAGGGGAAAAAAAAAAAAGGAGATACAGGAAATAGAGCCTATTTCTGGAGTGGTCTTTTTGAAGCAGAGTTGTTTTGATTTGATTTATTAAATAGGAAGGTCAAGAAAGGCAAGAGCATAAATAAAAATCTTCTACAAGACAGTTGTGCTTTGGAAGTGTAATACTAAAAAGTTATCAGGAAGAAAGGAGCTTCTTCAATTTTGCATGTACCATATATTTTAGAAAGATATTTTCCCATTTAAGGTCTGAAAAATAAATTGCTTTTTGTACACTGGTAGCTTATTTTCTTTTTTCCCCCCTGGCATTCTTAGAATAAGGATTCAACTTGTCAACCTTGTCAAAAGGGCTGAGAAATTTTTATTTTTCTTAATTGCAAAAAACCCACTAAAAATCATTCAAATATTTAAGTCACTCAATAAAGACATATTCTTTAGAATATCTTCTGGACATAAAACAATCATTTAAAAATTAGGGGGAGATTTGAGACATCCTTCCACTCACTAATCCTTTGAGAATTTATCATATACTGGCAAGTTCAGAGAGTGAACCTGGCAGCAGAGACCTTCATGAAATGATGGTGGTCTCTATGAGACATACTTTTGGTTTGATTCCTTGGAAAAAAACAAACACAGAAAAGGCATCAGCTTTTCTTGGGGCACCTCCTTGTCACAACGTCAAGCTGAGACCTTAGCATGAAGTCTGAGCGGTTTTTCCTCTTAAACAGGCTTATGTCTTCCCAGAAGATATTGAGAATGGTGATCACTTTGAGAAAGTATAAGTGAATATAATAAGATGAAAAGAGAAAAAAAAAATCAAGTAGTAGTTTTTGATAAATACAGTGTTAGTTGTTCAAAAAGATACATTTAAAGGAAATTGTACTATAAATAAATATGAAGGTAGTTATGACAAATACTTAGCTTTTCAAAGTTTGGATGCAGCCATATGTTAGAAAAAGGAACCCAAAATAAAGTCATATTTTGGAAAGGTCTCAAAACTTCCCTTTTCACACAAACATGAACTTATAAATTATCCATGCATTTAGCTAAATATCCCACACACATAAATATGATCATGCGTCAAAACTAAATGGTGTAAATTTGTATTATTCATATTAGAATGATGACGTTAAATGCCAGCTTCAGTAAAGATATTCACTAAAAAACCCTAACAAAAAATATGTGCAGCACAGTGTTCTGCTTCAAAAATGCTTTATTATATAGGGTAAAACTATAGGGTTCAAACTGTGTACTTATACACAGTTGTACAAAACTTGTACAAAAACACATGAATTTGCAGAAATTCTGCCCAGCCTCTCCAGTGGGTCTTTCTCTCCAGAATGACTTCCCAGTTTCATTCTCAATGCCCATCACTAACATCTTGCTAGAAACACTTCATTCTCTGAACCTTCCTTCCCATCAGAAGTACCTTTCCTACAAGGCAAGATTGAGAGAATTGGGATTGTTGAGCTCAGAAAAGAGAAGGCTTCAGGGTGACCTAATTACAGCCTCCCAGTACCTGAAGGGATCCAACAAGAAAGATGTACAGAGACTATTTAGAAGAGCAGTGACAGGATGAGGGGGAATGGCTTCAAACTGGAGGAAGTGGGTTTTGATTGGATATCAGGAAAAAAATTCCTTCTCATGAGTGTTGTGAGGGGGTGGCACAGGTTGCCCAGAGAAGCCCTGACTGCCCCAGCCCTGGAAGTGTTCAGGACCAGGTTGGGCAGCGCTTGGAACAACCTGGGATAGTGGAAGTTGTCCCTGCCCATGGCAGGAGGTTGGAATTGGATGGTCTTTAGGATTTCTTCCTACCTAAACCATTCTATGAAGTAGAGGAGGGTGGCAGAGCAGATACTTCAAAGTGACCATAATGCTTTATTTTTTGTTACAATTAACAAATTATCACCTACCTGGGTTTCAGACTCTGCTCTTTCTCTCAGGAAAGAGGCTACTGGGAGGTTTATGGCCTAGAGGGGAAGATCCATATCCCCTAATCTCAGCCATATGATTATCCTGTGCCAATGTCGCCCACTTTCCCTGGAGTGCAGAATTTGTAACTATTACATGACTTTTGTTTTTACATAGCTAAGGAAAATGCCTTGATTCCCACAAGCTGTCAGTTAATGTTACAATGCTCAACTGAGAAGCTGCAAGCATCACCCACTCCTTAAAATGCTGATGATCTGCCTCAAATGTGTGATTACAGAAGCATAGGAATTGGGCTGTTTTGTAGTCCCCTTGTATTTTTGGCTCAGAGCAGTGATCTTGTGCTTCTGGGCTTGTGGCTTGCTTGTGGGTTTTGTTTTGTTTTTTCTTTGGTTTGGGTTGGGTTTTTGTTTGGGGTTGTTGTTGTTATTTTTAAGGCTGCCCTGTGCTCCACAGTTTGACCAGTTAAAAGGGTCTCTAAACATTTCTAAGCCATAAACAGAGAGGGAAAAGCAGGAATAAAACACAACAGGAAAAACTTAATGGGATATATAACCGGGTTAATTGAATGTGATAACTGAAAGAGAGTAGGTTTAGATTGAGTATTTGGAAGAAATTCTTTATTGTTGGAGTGGTGAGGCCTTGGCACAGGTTTCCCAGAGAAGCTGTGGCTGCACTATTCCTCGAGTATCCAAGGTCATCATCGATGGGCCTTGGAGCAACCTGGTCTAGTGGAAGGTGTCCGTGACAGGACATTGGAATCAGATAATCTTTAAGGTGCCTTCCAACCCAAACCATTCTGTGATATGAAACAGCTTCATTTAATCTTCCACTTGCAGTGCTGAGGTCCACAGGGCCCTTGGATCAGTGTCTGGAGTGTTCTTTTTTTGCTATGTTTTTGAAAGGCAAAATGCTGAAATTCTGGAGTTTGCAAATCTGTTTCTGAAATTTCAGTTCATCATGCAACACTCAAGATTCAATCTACTCTTTGTATGAAAATGGGGCTGATGTTACAGAACTAAAGAAAATATGCCTACCCACTTCCTTCTTCTCCACACCTTTCTTCCCTCCCTGGAGATAAGTGTCTCTCAGTAAATATGAAATAATTGATTATATCTTATTAAGAGCTAGATGCTGAGCAGCACAGTCTCTCAGAGACTATATGAAAATTGGTTTCAGTACAAGCCTTGATATTTTTGCAACTCAGACTAAGGTCAGTATTTGGACACTTAGATAGAGAAGATGGAAAGTCAAGTAAAACCTTGACCTACTTGTCCATAAAAGGCAGTAATAAATCAATAATCATTGATGCTGGTATGGGGATTTAAATGGATCTTGTGTGTATCATCCTTCAGATGAGCTGTACTTACTAAACCAAACTTATGGGGTTTTTTTGTTGTACCTGTCAGAACTTTTATTTATTAAGAAGCTGGTCGCTGTTGGAACTTTAATTTTAAATCCATAAAACAAAAATAGTAATAGTACTTTGTGCAAAATGCAAACATTGTTTTGAGATGGGTATCTTTGATCCTTCCAGTGGCTGGTCTAAATGGCTATTCTCTCAATGCCAAGGAATTTTTTATTCATTTATTTATTTATTTAATATATTTTTTATAATTTATTATTTTTTCTCCCTGTCTATGCTGCTTCATTAATTAAAGGTGACCTGAAGTTTCAGAGCCTTCCTACTCCCGAACTTTTTTGCGAGGTTCAGTACCGACTGTCCCTTTGATGAAAAACACTCAACAAGTCCATCCTGGAAAGCCCTGACAAGGTAGTGGTGGATGGTGTTGGGATCTTGGTAATTTGAGACGTGGAAACCTTGATGAGGTCTCAGCTTAGGTTTTGAAGGCTTTGGCACGGTATCTGCACAGGGAATATGATTTCTGTCTTTCAGGTTTCATTCTTAAGCTAGAAAGTAGGGTTCAGGCTGCTTCTTTTTCCTAGGGCAAGTAATTGATCATCCAGTGTATTTCACCTGTACTGGTTGGGAAAAGAGGCAATAAAAGATTTCAGTCTATTTCTTAGGATCTTATGGTGTCATTTCAATGAAGGTAGATGTTAACTACTTGCATGAAATGCTTTTTAATGGAACAGACTTTTTCCAGGTGCGAAAAAATATGCTGCTTGCTGCTATTTTATTTTTCTGCATTTCCCTCAGGCTCCATCTCCACTACAGCCATAACCCAGTCCCCAAAACTGAATCAGAAGGAGGTTGCCTTCTTACCCCTTCTTACCCCCTTAACAGATCCTGAGCTGAAGGGCTGTAACCATGTTGCTGAAGCAAGGTAGGATGTTAGAGGATACCTCAACATCACTTGCATTTCAAAGGTCTAGCCAGATCAAAATGAATTTGTCAGGACCTCATCAGTCCTCCTGGTTCAATCAAGTGGATCCATGTTTTCTGTTTGGAGTTATTTGTACTTTAATCCAGGTTTTAGGTTCGGATCTCTCAGCATGCAGCTGGGTGAGCAATCACACTCAAGTGGAGGACATTCCTCGTGGTATTATGTGCTGCAAGATCAAGGGTCCAGCAAGAATACTAGTTCTTGTTGTTCTTTCCCTCTCACAGGAGACAAAACTGGGCTAGAAGCCCAACTTATGAAACCCTGGCCAGCTACAAACTTTGACAAAGGTGACAATATGTGGGTTCATGTGATTTTCCCTTTCTGGCAGCAGAACCAACTGAGATCACACAGGTCTCTGCCTCAAATTAGTTCATGGATCTGGGATATGGGACAGGTTTAATGAGGGTGTCATGTATTTAATACCACATGTTTGAGACTGTTTTTGGCTGTGACTTGCAGTGCCATCAAGACTATGATTGCAAAGGCTCAGATCAGGGTTTGACTATCAGTAGTTACTGCTTCCTGCAGTTAAATATGCAGAAATATATGCAAAGTGCTTAGGAGTGTGAGTCCTAAAAGGATTCTACCTTTCCCAGTTTTTCATTGCCCAAGGCAACACAGTTGCCTAGAAATAGTTAATGGTGCTCCTTGGAAAGCCTCATTCTCCTTTAAGGGTCATCATTATCTCCACTTTAAGGCTGAACTGAGATTTAAATTTAACTTCACGTTATTGAGATGCAAATCACCCTGGTCTCATAAGTATTATATGTTTAAATCATATTTTTCATCATGAAACTCCCTCTCTTTTTTTTTTAAAGTGTTTCCCTTTAAGTACATTTTTCCATTAAACTAAATATATGTTTAATTTTTTTTCTCCTCCAAAGGCAAGGCCTTTTCAACTCATGCCAGTGTTATTATTTCTCAAAACGAGTTTCATCTTGATCCATAAACATTTTATGCCAAGAATAATGCCATTTTAAAGACAATAAGTGCCTATTTCTGCCTGAGGCCATCGGAAACCCCGTAAAGGAGGCAGTAGGAATTAAAGACACTTAATCACATTTCTCCATTTTTAACTGTTATTTTTTTACACTCTGAAGCAGTTTTTCTATCCTTGCTGAGTCCTATTGAATGCCATAAATCTTAATTAAAGATGTAATTTTTTTTTCTATGAAATCTGAGCTGGAAAGAACATTTCTTATTTTTAAGACTAGCACTGTGTGCAGGCTCATAAAACAAACAGGACTTTTACACTCACAGGGTTTCATGAGCAGTTATTGCTGCTATTATGTCAAATCAGTACCATAATTATTATTATTGTTGGGTTTGGTGTTTTTATGATTATTGTTAATGCCTGAGCTTTACATTTTCTGTGCACAAGATATCATGGAGAAAAGAATAGCTTACACTAAGTGTGGAAAATGGAGGAAAGTTTATAGAAATATACCCCTCAGCACAGGAATTTGGATTGAACATATTCATTGTGAGGTGGTGTGATTTTTGTTTTGTTTGTTGGTTTTGCTTTTTTGGTTTTGTTTTTGTTTTTTTTCCTTTTTGATGCAGGAGCTGTTTCAGTAAGGTAGGCTTAAATAGTAGAGCTTGTCTGGTGCAAACTTCTATTCAGTTTGTGGAAGCCAAGAGAATTACATTGCTTTATAGTGGGAGAAGTGCTCTCTCTGATAATGTTTTCCCACTGTTCCACATACTTTTCCTACTGAGAGAAAGGAGGGGAACAAGGTTTCACTGTCATATCTGTATTGGTGGGAAGAATTAGGTACTCTATACCTCTCAGGACAGGACTGTATTTGTAATATCTCCTTGTAGCTGAATTGGAAAGGTTTTGATCTGAAGCCTGTTAAATTCAATGGGAAGATTTGTGTCTGCTCTTGGTAACAAGCAGCATTTGCTCTGCTTTAATGGCACCCGCTGGAAGTATATCACTTGACAGCCTTGTTCTGAGCCCCAAGGCATTTTAACAGCCTGCTCCAAAGTCCAAGGAAATCAGCATGAATTTTTCCAATAATTTCACCACCTTTTTTGATGGAACTTCTTACAGACTGACTGAGGCAGATCCCATTGCAGTGAACTTCCCTTGCTGGGGAGCACAGGCCTCCAGGTTGTGATGGTTTTCCAAACACTTCTCAGCACTGATGCCGTCAAAGAGGATGCCATTAAACGTATCAAATTATCCGGCACTCCTGATGCAGAGAAAGCTGCAGCATAGACACATCCATGAGTGTAGTCCATCTATTCACAGCTTGCAGCCTGCCAGGCACTTAGGGAGCCCACTGGCTTTCCACGGGATAATTTCAGACTTCACATCAAGGTTAGTTAGGTATTTACACTCTAAAACATGCTCACAGTTGGTAGGCAATTGTCCTTTTAAATTTGGCTGTTGTGTCTGGAGTTTTTCCAGCTAATACCACTATTTTTCTGTCCTTTGGAAATCAGGACAAAAGACAGGGCAGAGGCTTTGCAGGCCAAGGAGCAAGCTGCTGGTTAGAGGGGTGAGTGAGCACATGAAAATGTGATTCTCCAGTCATTAAGCACATGAATAATGTTGCTCCTGTGAGTAATGCTGCTGAGTCAACAATGAAACATTCATGTGAGAAAACCTACCTACGGCTCAGTCTTTGTGGGGCTGCAACCTCATGCTCTCACCTTTTCTGCTGCAAGGTCACTGTGTTTCCACAGCTGCGAAGTCAACCAACAAGACACCACTGACTTTATTAGATACTCATAGTTACTGTTCCTTAACATTACATGACCTTCCTCAATGAAGCCTGAATCAAAAGGGCATTGATTTACTAGTTGTGAAGTGATGTCTCCTCACTGGCATCTAATAATTTATTTAAAACGTGGTTTTGCCAGGAAAATCATTATTTTAGAAGCACATCTCCTCTTCCAAAGGCACTTTGGGAGACAGCAAAAATGCAAAGAGAATATGTTTCCCATCACATACCACTCTTAGAATTTATTTTGGGTAGCTTTCATGCCTGCAGCTACAGTATCTCCCCTCTACATGGATACTGAGCTTGGGAGAAAAGCAGGAAGCACTTATTCTGTATCACAAATCAGTTGCTGTACTTGGTAGTTTCCATTTCATTCACGGTAATAATTACATGGTTACAGCTATTTTGAAGCTTCCTCGTGAAGGATCATAATTTTCATGCTTCCTCTAATTTATAAAGGGTAAAGTACTATGATGTTGAAAAAAACCACCCCAACCAGTCAATAGCTTTTTCTTTTCTCAAGATGGTATAATTTTGGAGGCAAGGATCATAAAAGAGAGATGAAACTTTGTTTTGATGATACCCCGATAAGTAATAGTAGAAGGAAAGATCAGAAGCCTTCTGGGGTCATGAATGGTGGGGAGAAAAACTGGATCTGAGTGGGGTCCCATAATTGGAGAAGCTCATCTGAGGACAGGATAGATCAGTATTTCCCAGATTTCAAACATCCAGATCAAGTACTCTGTGTAATTTAATACCAAAATTAAAGAAAAAAAAAAAAAAAAGAATGTATATACAAAGACAATCTTCTGCAGCATTACTGAAAGAGACATTATGACAGAAACATTTTAGGAAGAAGTCTGATATTATGAATACTCAGGCATTTATTTCTCTTTTTTTTTTTTAATTGCTATTTGTTTGTTTGCATTTTGGGCTCTTGTGGGGTTTCTCTGTTTGTTTGCTTGGGGGTTTTGTGTGTGTTTATTTTTATTTTCTTTGTGGGAAGGTTTTGTTTGTTTGGTTTGGTTTGTGCTCTGTGTTCCTCCCTCCCCTGCTTTCCTGGGACTGTGCTCCTGTGTGATCTCACAACGATTTTAGCAGTCAATTCACAGGCCTCATTCTGGCACCTTCCAGACCCTCAGCAATCCAGATACCTAGTCTGAGGAACACAGAACAAGACAATTTCTCCAAGCTGCAGCCGGCTTTGTTTGCTATAAAACTGTGATCTTGCAAGTTCCTGGGTTTACAAGTTATTTAATGTATGTGAGCAGAGGACTGACATAGGTCATTTTGGGTTATTTTATTTTAATTTAATTTTTTAGTTCATAACATATCTTGTTGAAAGCTGATTAAACATGGTTTTAACCGACTTTTCACTGTTTTTCCTTTTTTTTTCTCCTAAACAGTCATGAATAGAACTACCCCAAGATCATATTAGCAGAAACTCCTGCCACAACTTCCAACAAAGGTTAGTGAAGTTGTCTATGTTTGTCACTTCTTGTTTTTCATTGTTTTGTCAGCTACGCACACACAAAAATATATATATATATAAATACCTACACCTATAGGTGTTTAAGTATGCACACACAAACACCTATATGTGTGTGTGTATATATATATATATATTTTTATATTTTCTTGTTCAAGGTAAGTGATGGGTAACCAAAAACCAACACAGAGTGTTTTTACAGCTATATTTGAGGGAAACTTAAAGATGGCTTTTCCATATGAACATTTTGAGTACAGCTCGCAGGTTGAGAGGGTAAATATGACTCCTGGATTGGTACGGAAATGTACTTTACCCCAAAGCACTGTTGCAGCAATGCCACTGACACCAGATGGCTGTTCTATATCTGCAGCTGATGAGGTTAGTTCTCCTCCTGGCAGTCTGGTAAGGAAATCAGTGAGGGGTTTGTTTTTTCCTTTTTTTTTTTTTTCCCTCTTTCTTTTTTTTTTTTTTTTTAGTTTCTTTTCAGTAAAACCTCTTTTGCTTTTCAAGGGTGAACCTGGTACTACTGACCAAATGGGATGGGAGTATTACTGTTTTCAGTGGGGGTTAAAACCAGCCTCAAAACTGGGTTATGTGGGCAGCTCTAGATAGATAACCTTAATTTATTGCCTTGCACTTATTCTATGTTTTTAAATAAATTTTGCATTTGGTATTCTTCATCAAGTGTTTTCCTAAAGTCATTGGCACTTTAGAAAGTGAACTGTTATTCAAGGACTATCTCATACCTAAAACCAGCACCTAGTCTGTTCCAGGTTTTAGAATTAGTTATTAGGTTATAAAAATCTCTGTTGTGACCTCAGGAGAAGTGAAGATTAATACACAATGCTGGAATTGGATCTGTTGTGACTTGAATTACAAAAGCAGAATCTGAAAACATCAGACTTAACAGATTATGAGATTCAGACCTACTCTGGTAGTTGAGGTCTATGGCTCAGGTCCATCTTTATAACGACATTACGTTAACGTTAAAAAGACTTCCCAGCAACTTAATGGATAAATTATAGCAAATAATTATTAGTTCTTAGCTCAGTCTTTTTTTTCTTTTTTTTTTTAAGTGGGTTTAAGCAATGCAAGTATTTGAATTACCTGATCATTTATGAAATAAAATCAGCAAAAGATAAGACTTTAATAAAGAAATGACAATTTTCTGATAATTAGAGAACCAGTGAATGAAATTATGCATTCCTACCGAGGAATGACTGGTCTGCCTTGAATAGGCACAAACACATTTACACGAGCCTGCAAGCTGTTTGCCTGGACATCTGAAATGTCAGAACCTTTGCCTCTGGGCAAACCAAAGGACACCTTTACCTCCCAGAGAAGGCAATGGAGGGAGCTGTTGATGTGAGTGAGAAGGGGATGGTGGTGCAGGGCCAGGGAGGGGAGCAGTCCCCAGCTGAAAAAACACACAGCCAGGCTTGCACAAGCATGAGAAGTGAACCTGATCTTCTGAGTCAGGACCAGGAAAGGACTGTGCATCTGAAACTCAAACTGTAGACTGCTGTTAAAAAGAAAAACAAAAACCCAAACCAACTAACCAACAAAAAAAATAGAAAGAAGAAAAAAAAAAAAGACTGAAAGAGAGAAAAAAAAGAGGAAGGCATATATACCTATCAGAGCCTACTGAAGTTAATAGGTTTGAGTTATGCAGAAAAAGCCTCCATTTCAACAAAAATTCTTTATGATTTCACCCTTTTCATGGTCATTTCCTTGCTACTTGCCTTTTTCAGCTCTCAGTCAATTTCTTGACCAAACATTGTCCCCTGGAAAATACGATTTCATAATAAACAAAAAATAAAAATATTTTGGGGGTGGAAAATTCCAAAGATTTTGAGCAGGTGAAGTTTAAAGGCATCAGTGGAAGTCGTTGCTGTCAGGTAATTTTTTTTCATTTCAAGAAATTACAGAATTATTCCTTCTGACTTTTTATCCTAAATAGATTTTTGGCAACCTAAAAAAATCTTCTTTTAAGTAGTCAAAAATATATACTTTTTTTAAAAAGTGGAATGTAATGGCAATAGTATCTCATTTAGTTTACACGTGTTACATTCTTACCTTTTATAGGTAAAAGCGAAATACAGAACGAGGAGGAGGATGCTCTTGGGCTCCTGGTTCTGCTGCAGCCTGACTTTGCATGGTGAGACGCAGCTCTTCTGCAAGAATGGGTTCATTATTGAATACAGGACCTGTCTGAAGGGTTTAAACCAGACTGTGGCCTGTGGCAACTGAAAAGATGGAAGTGGAGCTCAAGTTGTGTAGAAAACTGGCGCCACGCTGGTACCACATACCATGCCTTTCGGGACTGGGAGTGCAGCTGGAGCAACAGGGCTGGGTTGAGGCTGTGGGCACTGAGCTGGGGAAAGGTGCTGCACTCACAAATATTGCATTTTGTATTATGTATGTTATACATGCATTTTCTAAAGGCAGGCTTGCTGCATAAACCATGGAAAACTCAGGTGTCAGCCTACCAGCTGTAACCATTTGTGACATCCAGCATGGCACACACGTTTTGAAGGCACACAAGGCTTACACTTGTGACAGGAAATTGTCACAGATGTAATTATGAGTACAATGTGGTTAAATCCCAGTGAACTAGGTATTACCACCTATCAGTTACAATAATCACTGTACAGATACAATCTGTTTCCTGATGAAACGCAGAGGTTCATAAGGCGCTATACATTGTGCTCACAGAGAAAACCCTGCCCGGACTCAAAGCCCTTTATCCGCTCTAATTGTTATTACTTTTAGCTGTGTGGTACCGAGGAGATAATTGTTCTAGTGTGTTCTGAAAGAGCAGGAGCCATTTAGGGAGATGAGTTGGTGAAATGAGGTCTAGCCATCTGGATGAGGGAAGGGGTTGTCCACTCCTGGCCAGGTTTCTCTTACTGGTTGAAGGGTCACTTGTGATTTAGATCAAAGAATAATTCAGGTTGGAAGGGACTGCTGAGAAACATGTAGCCCAGACTCATGGAATTGTAAAAAGGTTTGGATTGGAACGGACCTTAAAGCTCATCTCGTTCCACCTTCCTGCCATGGGCAGGGACACCTTCCACAATCCCAGGTTGTTCCATCCAACCCTGCCTTGAACACTTCCAGGGATGGGGCAGCCACAGCTTCTCTGGGCAACCTATGCCAGGGCCTCACCACCCTGACAGGGAAGAATTTCTTCCTAACATATGATCTAAATCTCTCCTGTTTAGTTTAAAACCATTCAGCCTTTTCCCCTATGTGCCCATGTAAAAGGTTACTCAGTCCTGGTGCACGGGGTCAGCTTGTCCCAGATACTGGGCTCAGCTTTGGAAAGTTTCTGCCAACTAGTTTCTACTGGCTGTTGAGGTCCCTCTGAATAAAAATTTTGCCTTCCAGCATATCAGCCTCTCAGTACAGTTCAGTGTCATCCGTAGACTGGTTGAGAAGGCAACCCATCTTTTTTTCCAGGCTGTCAAGAAAGAGCTTGAACAATATTGTCCCCAGTAGCAATCCCTGTCTCTGGATGCTGTTTCCAGGTTGGACTTTTTATCACAGACCACCACACTAAAACCTGGCAATACAGCAAATTTTCTACTATCCAGCTAATTTCCCACACATCATAGAATGTTTATTGGCAATTTGTTTATGAGTATATTCTGGGAGACTGTGTCAAAATCTTTGCTCAAGTCAAGGTGTGTAACACCCACTTCTTTCTCCTTGTCAAAAGAGCCATGATTCTAATCTCAAACAAAAAATTATTGTGTAGAATGGGAAACTGAGGCACAGGTATTTGAATATCCCACTGTTCCTAGGGTCACAGTAAAGGGTATTAAGAAGGTTGATGGAGTTTTCTCAAGGGCTTTGAAAGGTTTGTGACTTTTGAAGGGTTAAGAAAAATTTTCTACATCTTGATTACAGTGGGTACAATAAAGGTGCTTGTATATAGAGGTATGGATTCCAGAAGCACACCACTACTTTATGTGTGTGAAATATAATTTTAATTACCTGGTGTTTACTATCTTTATGACCATCCCTTCCACTATCTAAAATTAGTCTTCGGTGTGCCAGCCTACTTCGCTGGCATGGGTGAAAAATCCCAACCAAAAACATTGCCCTAATTCAACTAGATCAGGGCCACACCATATTTTTGAGTTAAACAAAGGTAACTCAACGCTTAGATCATCTTTCTTCTTCCAGCTGCTGCCCCTTGCCTGGTGTGTAAATTAAGAGCTCTTGTGCTAACCATTGATTTTGTTCCCCAAGATCCCAAGGGGACACATCCTGCTAGGTTTATTCTTGAGGAAACCCATTCCACTGCTGCACAAAGCTGGCACTGTCAGGAAGATTTAGCTCCTGATGGTAAAACATCTTTCATTGTGAATTCTACTCATCATAAGGGGCTTACAAATCCTAAATCACAGTGGGGCCACCCCTTCTTTTGCTCTCAGTGTGCCATCATAACTCTTCTACCTTAGCTATCAGAGGAATGCTGTCTATGCTTCTTATCAGGCCTGGGTCAAAGGTGAATATCTGAGCTTCTCGGTCCGGGTGATACAAAGTGCTGTGAAATATGGGAATAACAATGTTTCAGGAATCTCTGAGGCCCTGCTGTAAATGCACAAGCAGATCTGTGTGACTCTGTTTTTTGTCTTCCCCTGCAGAT
>JAWMRA010000090.1:65985348-66002519 GCA_035584735.1 Pseudotriccus pelzelni | reverse complement strand
CTGCATCACATAATAATACTTTCCTCCTCTGTAGCCTCATTTGAAGCTCCTTCACCTACATCTCTAAGTATGATAAGACTTTGATAAAGGTTCAAGGTGAGGGGCACTTATGGTCATTTCCACATCTGAAGATCTCATGCACAGTTTGCCGCAATGTTTCACCTTCAGCAAACTGTTTCCCAGGTACCTGTTTGTATTTATTCAAAGCAATCAGAACACTTGTTATTCAACAGAGAATTGAGCTGAGGGGGAAGAAAATGGGAGTTTCCATCACCAGTTCATTTTAATTTTCACCCCTTGTTTTCTAGTGAAGCTGAACATTAGAGAAGTTTGGAAGTCATCTAAATTCAGATCTCAAGCTAAGCACTTCCAGGATTGATTAAAGAGAGTTTTAAGTAGGTTTGGACGAATGATTTGTGACAAGCGATCTCATGAATTGTATGTTATCTCATTCCTTCATTTGGGAATTACATGGAAAAAGAGAGAAAGCATACCAACCAAAACTCTCTGGATTTAATGAAGGAAGATCTATGAATACTGGAATAAGACATGCAGATATTTAATTGAATAATGTTACTCTTGTAATTTATTCACAAGCAACCATTCCTCAGCACCGTCAGAGTTGTGCTTTAATTTGTGTCTCTAATGAATGACGTAGTTCTTACCCACATATAAGACTGCAGTGACTTGTTTTTTTTTTGTCTGTGTTTCCTTTGCAAAGACAAGACCTTCAGGAGAAGTTCTGGTTGTGTTTTGTGAATATTTTACATCTTGTACTCTAAAGGCATTGTTTTAGAAGGCATTTTTTTCCAGTTAATCTAGAAAACTGAGATTATGAGTGCATGAAACAAGCTACTTTAGCCTCCAAATGAATAATCAAGTCTCGTTTTTAGTTAATGTTGTAATCAAGGATTACAGTCAGTGGCTTCTATCAAGTAGTGAAAGAACAAGGAAAATGCAGCCTCAAGCTGCACCCGGGAAGGTTCAGGTTGGACATGAGGAGGAATTTCTTCACAGAAAGTGTGATTAGACATTGGAATGGATTGCCCAGGGGGGCGGTGGAGTCACTGATCCTGGAGGTGTTTAAGGAAAGACTGGACATGGCACTCGGTGCCATGGTCTGGTTGTCATGCTGGTGGTTGGTCACAGGTTGGACTCGATGATCTCAGAAGTCTTTTCCAACCGTATTGATTCTGTGATTCTCCACATATTTCCCCCCTCCTTCTTCCTTCAGTCTTTTCCCTCAGTGATACAATTTACTTGCCTATATACTAGTCTGTTATTCCAGAAACCTGATTAACCCTAAGGATGTCTACAGCTACTTCTAGTAGTTTTTTATCACTTGTTTCTTCACCTGAACTCCCAAGTCCTTTTATAATTAACAAAAGTGAGGGAACAATGCATCTGACCATAAGGTAGGCTGAATAATTACCTTCTGCAGCTGCTTTATGAATGTAAGGGTGGCTTGAAATTACTCGCGGATCTAACTCTGAGACTTTTAAAGATTGATAAAGCATAACCTTAACATTTTTCTGTCTCAGTTCTTCCTCTTGGAAAATGCAGATAATCTGAAATCTGTGCTCATTATCTCACTGACAGGTTTGTAATATTTATGGGGCAGGCTTGAAGATGTGATGGTAGAAGGCAATTAAGAGTTATTTAGCCAAGCGAGAAACCTGTTTTCAGTTTACCAGAGGAACAGAGGTTGACTAGCAAGAGGAGGGCAAGGTAGTGAACTATCCTGGAAGTAACTAATTTCTTTAGACTATGAAATGATTAGGATATGGATTTGTATCTTTTAACATGTCAGCTAATTAATGAAAGGCAGAGCAAACACAAGAGTTGTCTGCATTTGAATTGGAAACATTAAAATACATCTGTAATCACTCAGACAGTTCTGGAGCAACCCACAGAGTTATTTCATCCCCAAGGATGTGATGGGTGAGGTTGGCACTGATGGTGAGATGTCCGAGTTTCATTCCAGCATTTAGTGTTCATACACCCTCTGTGCCTCCAGGCCCTCTCTCAAGGTGGGTAGTACTAGAAACAGCTGAAAAGGTGAGGAGAGGATTGTGTGCCATAATCATGGAAACTTGGCTCACAGGATTTGAAAGGAGGGGTTGCTGGTACTCCACGCAGTGACCTACCTCTGATTGTGTGTTGAAGTTACTGCCTGTAAAATCTGCCAGTTTAGTATCTCTAGAGAATTATTAGTTTTATTTATTGGCCATTCTGGAACTTACTACCAAAAAAAACCAAGCCAAAAAAACCCATGAGAATTCTACCGAAGTGTCACCTCTGGTCAGGAACACAACCTCATAAACTGAAAACTATTGTGTGTATTAGAGACACACACATTGTGAACAACACATCACTCTGTATTGATGCAAATGAGACTAAAAATAAAAGTTTACTTGAGGTTAAGACTTTTCCTCCCAGCTTTCTAATTTCTTGGCTGAATGTTAAATTTTTGACCATTTTGTTCCGGTAATTCCAGATATAAATAATAAGGCTACTACTAGAAAGCATTGACTCATAATGCTCACTAATATTGCTCCTGAGAGAATAGTAAGGTCATTAACAAAACACAGTCATCCCATCTATGGTCCTCAATGGCACCAGCCCAAGCTTTGTAAAAGAATGTTCCTCCCACAGGAGTTGTGAGCTCATTCAGGTTTCTGCCAATTTCCAGGATCAAACCCAGGAGTTCAAAGGATTTGTCTTGACAATTGGCTGCCTACTCCAGTGCTCCTGTTCCTAGGTAAGAACAGCCAAAAGTCTCACTGCTCTCAGACATGATGCATGCTTCCAAGGTCAAAACTAATAAGAGATGAAATGCAAAGGAAAAAACCATCCTATATAAAAAATTACATATTTATAGAGCATCTTATTTCATCCCAGCAAGGTGCCTGCGTGACTTTGAATGTTTTTTCCCCTCAGTGTGATGACAGAGGAAGCCTAGGTGTCAAACTCTGGATTAGACAAATAGTTACTGAATCCAAAGTTGGGAGAGATGAATCCCAGTCTTGGAGCAATATGTCACCTATTGCTGGAGGATGGAGAAGTTTATCCCACACATGCCCTCATCTTCTGTATTTCCTTGTTTTGCAAAGCACTGGGTTTAGATGTTTAGCTGCTATCTGCAACAGCAAGACATTGAGGATCAACATAAATGATATGTGTCATATCATATCATGGATCCAGAACGCTATCTAAACATGCGAAAATGTCAAACTGTGGCCTGCAAAATCGCTCATCCCCCTCCCAAGAATAGCAAGTCTTATGGTGAGGTTAGATTTGCTGAGTGATTCAAAAATGGTCATGAATATTTCAACAAATATAGGCAAAGTATTCACAGAGATTGGCCCAAATTTTAAGGGAGAATGTGCCACCTCTTTTGAGAACAAAAGGCATGGATATAGATAATGAGGGATGGCGTAAACATATGCTTTGCAAAACATCCATATTTTCTCATCATTTTGTTACAGAAGAGAGTTACAACTACTCCTTTAGTTGTTTTAATTTTAGTATCTTTAGATTGGTTCACACCTGAATTTTAGATGGCATGCCTGACTCACAGACAGTATAAAAGAGACATATGGAGATGACTTGTTAAGGATCAAAACACAAACTGTCTTATATGTTAGATTTGAGTAAACCTCTGAACTTTCAATCAAATTATTAAGTTTCAACTGCTGAGCAGTTTCTCTGACATATATTTATTCTTTGCACATGATTAAAAAAATTCATGTAACTATATATGCCATTAAGATGTCATCATGGATCCAATGCATAGTCTTAAATATGAGAATCTCTCAGTGCAGTCAGTGACAGTTCATTCAATTACTATTAAAAAGTCAAATAGACACATTATTTTTCAACCATCTTATTTTGATCTTAAGGGGCGAAAAACCACTAGTTTGCATAATGCATGAGGAAAAAAGGAATTGACTGATTCAAGGAAATAGGTCTGATGATGAAAGTGTTTGCTGTTCTGAAATTGACCCTTGAATTCTCTGAAGTCACAAAAGGTCAGTTTATACTTTTCTAAAGCAGTCTCATAAAATCCTGGCCTTCAAAATAAGAACAATCCTGTTAAGAACAATCCTAAACTGCAGAACTTAAAAGTTATTTTATTGGAGATGTCATTACTGCTCAGTGAGGAACTTTTGGACAAATAGTATGAAAAACTATGTAACTGGCTAAACACTCCACAAAATAGTTTTTGAGCAAATCCCTTGAATTTTATCAACGGATTTATTCACGGAATAGTGCAAGAGAAACTCTACAAAAAAGTCTTATTGTTGAGCTATAGAGTAAATGGCTCAAATGGACAAAGAACTTTTTCTTTAATTTAATTTTTTATTTTTGCATAAAGTCAGAGTGAACATGAACTGAATTTCAAGTTTAAAAAGGTTTGGTTGACTCATCATCCTTCCTCCTTAACTCATCATTATTTTTCACTTCACTCTCCTAGATTACAGTGAAGAGTAAAAACATAGAATCATAGAATAGATTGGGTTGGAAAAGACCTCCAAGATCATCGAGTCCATGTACATGTACAGTTAAGTCTGTAAAAACCTTTCAAACTGTAGATTCTCTCAGAAAACGCAAGATTTTCATCCCTATTTTAAAAAATAAAAAATCTCAGCTTGATAAGGGTTTTTGCTCCGTATCAACACCTTATGCCAGATATATTAACTTATTCTCCTACCTCCTGCTTGACTGTTCAAAGAACTACCCACAGGATTGTTTTCTAACACCTTATGCCAGATATATTAACTTATTCTCCTACCTTCTGCTTGACTGTTCAAAGAACTACCCACAGGATTGTTTTGTCTCCCCGAGTACTGATTTTTGCTCAGGTGATCTCATTCCTTTCCACGTTTAATTATAAACAGCAGATATGAGCTTAGCTCTGCAGCCATGTCTTTGTGAGCACATGCACGTTTACATGCACTCATTGCAAAATGTGCTTTGACAGCCCCCTGCTAAGCCTTTTCCCAGATTAAGGAATCCTAAGCAGCTTTGGACAACTTGACCCTGCTGGTTCATCATTTATGATGTTCAAAAACACGTACATGGCCAATTTGAGTTTATCTAAACACTTAAGAGGAAACTCGTCAATCAAAGATCATACTAACTGACACTGACAGTAACCCTCTTACCAATATGGTGCAGCTAAATCACCATTAAGTGCTGGGAAAAATGCTCTTCCCCTCATAAAACAAACCAGAGAGAATGGTGTTTGGGGCAGTTCTTTCTTAGAACTCATTTTTCACAACCTCGAAAAGAAAAAGGTGATCTGACATCAAATGATCCGGCAAGATTTCACTGCAGAGTTTTGCTTAGGATGTAATTTCCAAATGTTTGAAAGGAAAGATAAATATAATTATATGAAAAAGAAATTGTGCTACTTTTTTTTCAGTATCAGTCACACAGAAGACTTTATCATTTTGGTAAATGATGCAGTATAATCCTTGTGTCATATCAAACACCAAAGCAATAATTCTCTGGGGGACACTTACAAGGGTATCCAGGCTGAATTGAGTTGTCTTCTAGTCCTTTCCCTAAATTGTCACATTTACTGCCTGCTGTAGAGAGGGGAAGCCACCAATTGATTTCTAATTCTGCAAACCCCAGGGTGTAAATGTGATTAGCGGTAATTGGAGAAGTTCAGCAACTGTTAATTTCTCCTCTCTTTGTTGTTTTTCCTATTTAAAATATTAACGAAATGTGTATGTAGGCCAAAAAAACTGACTCCGATGCAGCTGAACAAAGGATACATATTTAATCAGAGCTGTGGGACCCCGATGCGGTTGTCTGAAACAAATGTGACATGTGCTTCCTCTCAAAAAAAAAAAAAAAAAAAAGAATAGTCAGGCAGCTAATAAACAGCATCAGTATTTTGTTGTAGTGTTCGTTGCCTACATGATGTCGACTTTAATGGCATTACACTATGTAAAAAAGTACATAAGTACACTGCTATATTTGTCTTTCCCAGTTGTCTGTCCCTGAGGAGGTTATAACGCAAGTGGTGTCTTTGTTTGTTGCATGCATAAGTGTGCACAAGTTCCTGAGACTGAAGCCGTAAAGCGAGGTGGCCAGAGGAGACATTAACCCCTGCTGAGAGTCTCCTTGGAAGGAAGGGTGTTTACTGGTACAACAAGTAATTGTGAAAAAAAAAATGCTTTGCTGTCTAACGGAATGATATCTCACTTTTTTTTTTTCTCTAACAGAGATTCTCTCTCATCCATAGATAGAAAGGTTTGCTAATACTTTTTTTTAGCAAGGAAATGGCTCCTGCAAGGAAGGAGTTTACCTTTAGTCCCTGGCATTACATATTTTTTCTTCATTAACCTACAAGCAGGAAGGTCATGTGCATATACGTGTGTGATTCTGCTCGAAATGGTCTGAATATCTCAGGAAGCCAGATGGAAACCTTGGCTGATGTGGCATTGATAGTTCACTCTTAGATTGCTATAGCTAGTTTAGATAGATCTCAGCTTTCATTATTTTGAAGCAAGAGTCTTAGAATCATAGAATCATAGATTGGACCAAATTGGAAAGAACAATGCTTATACTTGTTTTTTTCCAACCTTAAAAACTCTTAAATTATCAAGTCCAACCATTCCTCCAGAACTGCCAAGTCTACAACTAACTTATATCCCCACGTGCCATGTTGACACATTTTTCAAATCCATCCAGGGATGGTGACTCCTCCACTGCCCTGGGCAGCCTATGCTAGGGCTGGACAACCCTTCCAGTGAAGAAATTTTCCCTGATGTTAAATCCAAACACCTCCAAAGAGATTCGGGTGTTGAAATGCAGTATTGATCTCACAGAGAAACTTCCACTTTGGGAATATCTTTTCCTCTTGAATTGACCCACGGATTTATAATTTATAGACTAATGTTTGTGTCTGCCTGATATCTGTTTTCTCCTCTGCTATGAGCTAAAGAGGTTCATGAGATAAAGCGCAGATGCCACCCTGACCTCAGGGAGGGTGGCCATGGCAGTATGAATTACTGTGACACATGAAGTGGCACAGAAAATAGACCTGCATCGCATTGTGAGATGGAATACATATCTCCAGACTCCAGTTCTGCAACCTCCTCTTAATTTATAAATTCAATTTGTCATGTATTCTACATTTCCTTCACTGGACAACACAACTTTGAGTTCTTTTGGAAACAAAGGTCAAGAGACTCATCATCTTTTCGCTCATTTGATCGTAACCAGTATTGAAAGTATCCCAAATATCATGAGGAGAAGGAATCTTCTGTATTTCCGTATTTTTAATTGTGTTTGGTCTTGTCTGTCTGTTTACGTTTGGCAATCCAACCCTGACTTTAAAATAGGCAGCTATGGCTAAAATATTTTAATATATTATGAAATATGCTAATATGTTATTAGTATTATATACTATTAATATTATATACTACTAATAAAATCACAGTCATAGGATGCTTTGGGTTAGAAGCAGCCCTAAAGATAAACTTCTTCCAACACCTTTCCATGGACATAGACACCTTACACTAGACCAGGTTGCTCAGGGCTCCATGCAACCTGGTTTTGAACACTTCCATATCATGTAGTAATCATATAATAATATAATATTTATTATATAGTATCATTATATGTGCTGTATGCATTTATATAGAATATTTATTTAATTTAATAACTATATTATTTACACACACATACACATACATATAACCACTTATGCACACATATGCATTTGCAACATTTTCCACAGAACTGCTGACCTGGGGAATTAAATAGCTACAGGTAGGACTTCTATTTCTTCTTTAATTAAGTGTAATGCTTACTGCTGTTTACTTCATGAATATTATTCCTAAGACTCCTTTTTGAGTGTAATACAGCAATATTTTCCTTGTATTTTCTCTGTATTACATCCCAAACACACAGAGGCACCAACGTTTTGGAAGTCAGACAGTGAAAATGTGTCCCCTTGTTTTGTTATCTCTTTTGTTATCTCTTATGAACCAGGAAGGAGTTGTCTGATAGTCTTGTTTCTTCTTATGTCTGATGTTAAAAGCTTTTGAATGGGGTGTTTTTCTCCCATAACACAAAAGACACATTCTGCACATGTCAGACCTGTACCTCGGTTTAGCTGATGTAGCTCAGATACCTAAGTCAGACGTAGGTATTTCCATCTGGGCTTAACCCTCCTAGGTTGCACTGATATTTGGCAGAAGGCTTGGCAGTATGGTTAGTGAAGTAATTATTTGTCTCACTAAATACACACAGCACTATGGCCACATGAAAGACACTACAAGCTCCATGGACTACATGAACTACATCTATGGGATGACTGACTTGGATGTGAGCACCTTCACTGCAGGCACGTCAGCTGGGAGACAGAAATCTGACAAAAAGATACCACATCACAAAAGCAAATTTTTGATAAGTAGAACTCTTTGTCAGGAATTTTATTTAAGTCCTCTTCTTTAAATAAGGTTAAAAATTAAACAAAAAAAAAAGAAAAAAGAAAGCAAACTCCTTTGCTTTTCAAATTTATATATTCCCTTCCCCCTCTCCCCCTTTTCCCCTTCCCCCCCCTCAGTTTTAATAGAAGGAATAAAAAAGGGAAGGTACAGTAAACAGGAAGAATTTTTCACAGAAGGACTTGAAAGAAACAACAGTTAAGCCTCTTCTTTGATCAGGAGGAAAATATAGCTCTTCACTGGATACTGTAGTAATGAAGTAAATGAACTTAATGAAGTGAAATTATAATAAATCCCACTCTTCATAGAATAGTATCCAGATGGAAAATATTTAGACATGCCACATGAAATACTGGCCTTCTTACATTCCCAAGAAAAAAACACTGCTGAATAGTTTCTGGAGTCAGAGGTTTGATTTTTTTCTGCTGTGTCCTTTTATGTATCCCTGTCTCCTCATTTCCATCTCTGATATTAACCACTGTACTCCTCCACTCAGTCCTCTGCCTCCTTCTACTGTGCCTCCTTTCAGGGAGTGCTCTCACAGAGCCTTTTTATCATGCTAACCTTCAGCTTGTTTGGAGAACACTCACAGAAAATAATTTTCCTTCTGGCTAATGAAAAGGCAGTTCTAAATAGTAAAAAAAAAAAAAAAAGGCATGCAAGAAAATGTAGCTAGCGAAGATGCTGAGTGAGTCATTGATATGTCTGTACCTCAGAACAAAAGAAGTTAAGGACCAATTTCTGGCCCAGGAGCCACATGACAGTGACTGGCTCACATCCATGGCTGCTTGGGTATCTGTGCCTTGCAGAATTTTCTTGGAGACAGTTCATTGCCTGGGTTCAAAGCCGAGAAAAAAAGAGAGCTATCTGTTGGCTTTGGTTCTTACACTTTCTTTTAAATTTATTTTGTAGTAAAGGTGGAACCCCTGGATTTTACTCAAGCCAGATGTTGAGCTATGAAGAGACACAGAATCACGGAATGGGTAAGGTTGGAAGGGACCAAAATGAGGACGGCTGGCTGAATCTCCCTGATCAAACAGAGTCATTCTGGAGTGAAGAATATCATGAGTTTTTAAACATAGATTATACAGGTGAACATCAGTTGGTTATGATACCATCCACTGGTCACGTCTGAAAACATCACCTTCCCCATGTGTCAACCATATAGTGGTATTTCTGCTTTTATGCAGATGTTTAGGTACTGTAGAGATAGGTGCCATATAACTTTGTATGCAAATAATTTTTGAAAAAAATAAAAAAAAAGAGCTTCTGCAAATATTTGGCTTGTATTTTTGTTCTGAGTGTTCACAAAAATGTCGGGCTTCAAGGATGGTAGGGGAGAAAAAGAGTATTCAGCCACGAAGCTTGGTGGAAAATAAGTGCTGGGCCTTTTTTACAAGATTAATGAGATCAGAGGAAACTTTTACTTTAGAGCTCTTCAGCGTCTGTTACAACGAGTCGGTGTCTTTATTTCTCAATTTGCCTATTTTCTCTCTTCTTACTGTCTGCTCCACCCACATTTTCTCCCTAGAACAACCATAAAATTGCATTTACAGCTGATTTGTAATGCTCAGAAATGCAATTTAGATTCTTTAAGTGAGGCTGTCTCCTTTTAAAATGAGAGGTTTCTCATTGCTTCTTTTTTTTTTTACCTGGCATATATCTAACCCTGCTCCCTCAGAATGGCAAGTATGATAAATGTGTCAAAAACATTCACATCAAAACTATGCGATATGAGTTGTTATTTTGACTTCTGTTGACACCTCCTGTTCTCTTTCACCCTGATGTTTCCATAAAGTAGCACAGATTTTTTTCTTCTTTTTCCCACTGAAAGTAGAAACAGACATTTCTGTTTCTAGTGAAACTAAATGTCTTTCCTTCCTCTATTGCTGTGTGTGCAGGTGTTTTTACACAGGTGAACATTTCCTTACTAGAGCTAGCTTTAACGCCTGGGAAGGCTTTCTGTCCAAACATTGATTTGATTCACAATGAACTAGCAACAGATTTTCAGTTCGTGCAAACCCTCATGTGCATTTGCAGATATTTAGCTCAAACAGAATTGCTCCCCACACAGAAAGGTCAGATTATCACGAGATAAAAAGATAGCGTTTTGTAGACCAGCAGATGCATTTTTGGAGTGTTAAATTTAGAGTGCTAAAGGTGCCTGGACACCTAACTGCTGTCGAAGTAATTGGCTTTTAAACACCTGTAAAAGAATATTTCTAGTGATTTTTGACCTAAAAGTTCAAAACAGCAATAGTTAACCAAGGTGCTGTGCCTTGTGAGGCACCCAACCATGACTTGGAAATTCAGGATCCTCCTATCAGGTACTTAAGAAAAAAGTCCCATCCCTGGAAGTATTCAAGGCCAGGCTGGATGGCATTTTGACTGGTCTAGTGGAAGGTGTCCCTGCCCATGGCAGGTGGGTTGGAATGAGAGGGTCATAAAGGTCCCTTCCAACCCAAACCATTTTACGATGTTTCTACAGTTCTATGAAAGTTGCTGTGGCCACCAGCAAAGACATGCCTAAACTAGCCACAATGCAGGCCCAGCAGAGGAGTTAAGACTACCCTTAAGGACAGGTAACCATCCATGTGTCTAACTATGGATCTGAAAAATAAAGTCTGTTTTTTACTCAGCATTTTCTGGTGTTACCCTCTCCTGAAGTCAAAGTGCCAGCCTCTACACCCAGACAAAGCTGTCCTTAAATGTAATAAATTAATCACATATGAGGATGCTCATTTAGCAATTGAACTTGTTACAGTCTCTGCCTGTACCTAACCTGAAACAGTCTTGAATCCTTTGGTCTTTCTCTCAAAAGAGTGCTCTATCCATGAAGACAGTACATTTCACCCAGTGTTTCCTGTGTTAAAACCAGTACCTTAAATTAGAGCAATCACACTCAGAGGGAAAGGTAGACTAGATTTAAGGACTGGCATGAGTGGTAAATCCACCACATCCATTGGCAAAGCTGTTCCAGTGATTAATTGTCCTCACTGTTTAAAAAATTACATCTTGCTTCCTGTTTGAATTTTCCAGTGCTACTTCAATTGTTTCAGCCAGAAGTTTCTTAACTTCTAGGTTCTGGCCACAACAGGAAACAGAAGTGCCAAAATACCATGAAAAAAATATTTTTGTCTTGTTTTTCCTCCCTCAGAAGGAGAAGGAAGCAATGAAACTACTGAAAAAGAAACTAGAGATTTGCTTGGTCTGAACACAGCTTCACCTCTAATCAGGGGCTGTGGAGTCTTTATTTAAGTTAATCTCTAGTTATCAAATCTGTCTTGACAGTTTTTCTCCAAAGTTTCTGAATCAAAGATATCCACCAGTTAAAGGAGCTCATCCCAGATGAATCGCTTAGAGACTGGGATTCAAACAGCATTAACAACTGTATAAATTCTTATGCTCTTTTCCACTGCTGCTGAAAACTTGGCAAATTTCACAGGGCTGGGATTAACCAGACCTGCAGCAACTTCTTGATTTGGGTCTTTCTGATGCACCCTGTTGTATTACAGTGTTTAACTGTGAATTCATCCACTTTCTTACCATGGGATGGCAGGGAAGCTGGCTCTGCTCTGGGCATATTATTCTGTGGTGTCTGACTCTCTGCCTGTGTGTTTCTCTACAGCAGCTGGCAGAAAAACATGCAGCAAGGGCACTCAGTGCACCCAGGGAAAGTGAAGCATGTGTTTACATCTCTTCTTGAGTCTGGGTCAGAGCAAAGGTACTGGGCCAGACTGTTTGTTTTATACTGACTCCTTAACATCGGGATCCGAGTTTCGCTTCTCTTCCAAGAAATGTTTCAGTGCCAGCTCAGATTCAAGGGTGAAAATCTGGTCGTATGTAACATCATGCACAGTATTTGATTTGCTAGTAAGCCGAAAATACTTGGGGTTTCTTCTGAATTTCTTTCCTCATTCCTTTCCTTTTAATGTGCTGCTTTAATAGCGGGATGAATGCGTGTTATGCATATCAGTTTACACGTGGTTCTGCCATTAAGCACCTGGATTTGAAGTAGTTTCTTCCCTGAGGATTTCAATGAAGTCTTTGCCCCAGTTTCAGAATCCAGGTTACCACGAGTTAGCCATGTGCCACAGCAGTATTAGCTCAGAGAACACTGTAGATATTTGTACTGCAAATGCAGCTCTCTTGGCAGTCATAATAAAAGAAATCAGCTTGCATTTCTTTAATGACAAAGCCTCCCTGTGTATTAATTTGGTTCTACATGGCTATATGTCTTGTCAGAGCAGCCCTACAAATGTGAAAACACACACTAAGAGAATTGTCAGTAAAGTAATTTATGACCTTTTGTTCTGTGCTGCGTGGCTTTACTTCTGTTTAGGAGCACAGAAGGGCTCCCTAGAAAGGAATACACTTAAAAAATCATTTGCTGGCAAAGTAAGTTATAAAATAAACTCAGATTTCCAGTGTCTTTTTTAAAATATAATCTAGCTCTCATTTCAGTACAGAAACCGTGATTCCTGGGCCAAATACTTGTTTGAAGTTTTGATTTAGATTCATTGTATGACAGAGCTAGGATGTGTACTGTGAGTGACTGCGTTCCTCTAAGTAATTTGCAAAGACTTTTTAAATTAATCCATAAATGTTATGATAACCCTGCATAGCAAAGAAAGACACTGGACACAAGTAGACTGGACACTGAAATTATTACAGTATCAAAAGGGGATTCAAAATGAAATTTGGACTGAAATCTGACATTCAGTTTGGATTGAGTTTAGACTGAATTATTGAACCAGTGTCACTTGCCAAGAATTAATTCACATCCTTTCATTTTATGCTCTAAAATCAAACAAGTTCTTTTATACAAGAAATGCCTTACTGGCAAGTTACTGATTTCTTTTTGGGTTTTCCTTTTCACAGGTGGGAAGAACTTATCGTTTCTGATCCAGGAATATCTGAGTAATGTTATAGAATATTATATGTTATAGAACAACATGTGCTATAGAATATCATGGAGTATAATATAGAATAGAATGGTATAAAAAGCAATGTAATTAGGTAAGTGTTGATCTTGATGATCAGAATAGCCTTTTTGGCCTAAAATCCTATAAAATTCGTGCTGTTATTTTAATTCATTTTACATAAGATGTGTTAGAATATATCCTTTGAAAAAACTTGTGTATATAAGAAAATGTGTAGCAAGTGAACTGGCAACTCTGCTGCTGCAGAAAACACTTTTAACATCTCATTCTTTGGATAGGGATGATTCATCAGGGATCGTTTGCAAATCTTGGGGATTTGCAAAGTGGTGTCTTTGTGCAAGAGAAAGCAAACAAAAATCCAGAGCTAGTGCTTGTCAGCTTGATGCTTATGAATGTTTCTATTCTGAGCATTAGGTTTTGAAAAGGAAAAAAAAATAACCCTCAGCGTTGCAATAAGGAATGTGACTTCAAATATGAGCTCTGTTGCCATGCTGAAAACAGACCATGGAGTGAAAAGTGGGGCCATCCCAGTAGCAGATCAGCTACACAGACACCTTTTTCATCACTGTATTTCTCAGAGAGCAGGTTCATGTTGTGTGGCTCTATGGCTGCAGCCAACAGGTTTTCCCTATAACCCACCTCACCAGCTGTCAGGCTCACAGTGAACCTAAACCTGAAATATCCAGCCTAAAATATCCATTAGTCCTACACAGTGTTCAGTTTCAGATTCCCGTTTGCTGAAAGTTATGCATGGATCTATGTGCTTCAGAGGAATGTGGCTGAAACATTCATGCCCACACCAAGAAAAACACTGCCCATGGTTTCTTGCATCAGTATCTGGTGGTATCTCAGACACACCTTGATGTTGAGAAATGACCTTGTCTTGAAGGGTAAGATGAAATCTCAGTTGCTGACTTTGATTTGGCTTTAAAAACAGTAATAAAGAAAACATCAGGAACCTATAGCCAGAGACAAACATTCAGATGAGAATAGAGTCTCTTTCATTCCCCTTCCCAGTCCTCTGGTCCTGGAAGAGGGCCTATGGTTTCCCTCCAGCCCAAACTCTGTCAGCAAGTCCATCACTGTGTTCTGACTGTCAGAACTCACTTGTGGGAAATTTTCAAGCCATGCTTGTTTGGTTTTCCTCTTCCTGTTTGACTTGTATCTTTAAATAATGTGGTTACTTCACAACAGCTTGTTTTTTGACTGGGGCACAGGGCATATTTTTCTAGCAGATAAAAAAACTTCCCACAATTTGCCTTGTGTTATTTCCCCTTTTGAAGGGAGAGCTGATAAATTCAGGGTAATATGTAATAGATGCTTTCCTGTTTTTACTTATTGCTCTGTCAGGCTTGTCAGCCAAAAATTTATTAGCTCGTTTTGTGGCTGTAACGTTTAAATAGAAGAGGGTAAGCAGTACACTTACCCTCAAGAAAAAGTGTGAATAACAGTGCTTATGTTGTGTCCTGCTTCATAGACCAGCATTGGAGAGGGATGGTAGATCTCACCTATATACTTATCTTCATTTTCAGTGTTTATTTCTTCATTTCTTCTCTGTGCTATTTTCAATTTCTGAGCAAAAGGTAGGAGGATAGGAATAGTCTTGACTTAATTGGTCTTAATTTCATCTATCTAAAAGTGAGTTGATCTGACTGAGCAATCACTGAAGCTTCCTCTGCTATCCATGGAGTCAGGGGATCTCCGTGAACTGGTCTACTATATTTATTTCTGGATAGGAGAGGTTGTTCTCTAGGTGTTCTTGTCTCCTCACTGCATGTAGGGAAAGCCTACCTGATTAAATAATTACAAATGAGTTGGCAAAGTTCAAGGACATAAATGCTTCACTTCCTGAGGCAGACATGGAGAGAAATCTCGGGCAAAACCCATGAACTGAGGTTATTTCTGTCATGTTATCCCAGCAGTGCTCCTGATGTTCACACAGAAGCTCTCCCTGCTTATTCTACTGTTGAGTTTCTGATGGATATAATACCTTCACCTGACCAAGACTGATCCCATGTGCGGAATCAGTGCCACGGCCCCTCTGCCATCCAGTAAAGACTACATTTACCCCAACTGCACAACTCAGATCAAGTCAGGGATTAGTGTTTGGCTGGAGTTTTTTAAAATTTTATTTATTTTTCTGGAACCCAAGTTCTTTGTTTCTGGAGGGAGGATGTGAGTGAGCATTTCCTGCACTGGTAGCTGATGAGATGATGTGCTGGAGACAAGGAAAGGGAGTAGCTTTTACAGCACACAAGGTATGTATGACACTAAATGATGATGGGAGAGCTAAAAGACAGTACAAATTTCTTCACTTTGTGATGAACCAGCTTCTGAGTACCCTGAAAGTCTGGAGAGGTGTTAGTTGACTGAAGGTGGCAGGAAATCTGTCTTGCTGAGCTGAGTCATTAAATACCTTTCAGGTGTGAGAAGCACTTGATTTGACTTTTCCCCTTTTACCCAAACATGGGGAAAAAGCTAATGTCTTCTTGTGTGTCACAGCAGCAATCAAAATGTTTCCTTTTCTGGAGTTTGTGAGTCATTTCAGGCTGCTACCTACAGCAGGCTCTGGTCCTGCAGAGCAGCTGTGCAGAAGGCACTGGAGTGCCATCAGATTCTTCCTCCTTGGAGTGGTGTCAGTGGAAACAAAAACCTGGCCAGGAGAATACTCTTGCCAGGAGTCCTTACACAGTGATGTTTTGGGCACTTCCTGTGTTGGAAAACACCCTATTTTCTGTGCTTCCCAAGTAACACCCACTTAGGGCTTCAGAGCTTGCATGTTGCACGAAAACCAACTTGCTTTTGATTTCGCAGCCCCGGGATTGGGCCTGACTGTTGTAGATTATCAACCATATCCCTTCTTCGAGCCTGCTGACCAACAGAGCAGAGACATACACAAACTGCACAACACACAAGAATTGTGTGGCACTTTTGAAACGAGAGAATAAAGAGAAAGCAAATCATGATGGCCAAACTGAGGCAAGACAAAGATCTCTTTTTATTGTTCTCCTTACTTTAACACTGGGTGGTAGCAAATGATAAGGAAAAGTGTAAAAAAAAAAGAGTGTCCCCAGAGTCTTTCCACAGTGGTCTTTCCATGTGTCATCCAAGGTCTAATTTTTGAATTGCATGAAACATCATCAACCTCCGACAACCACGGTAAGAATTGGGCAAAAAATATTGCTAGAACACCATTCTGAATCAAAAATACATGTGATAACCACAATCCAAACATCTGTCTGTCCATGGAGTGACATAATTTTGGAAACAAAGTTTTTTTCCTTCCATAACTTCTCTGTGTGAGTGCATCCAGACTAAAGATTATTTTTTTCTGCTGTTCAGCAGCTCTGCTGTTCTGAGTTCAATCAATTTAGGCATTTCATTTCTTCTACTTTCTTGATGTGGATCCCACCAGTACTAGTCCTGAGTGTAACACTCAAAGGGGGAAAAATATTTATATTCTTTCTAAGAATTTTTTGAAAAATCAAGGCAGCGTTATTTGCTTCACCTTTTTCCATAGCCAATGGTACTATATGCCCTCTGACATTATTATACTAAATAACTGACCAGGAAGTCATTGGTAGCAGGTTTTTGAAAGTAGAGAATTCCAGCTCTGAAAAATGAACAGTTTATGGACCCCTTTACAATCCAAACATGTATTTGCAGGAAAAAAATTATTTCCCCTTTATCCTGGTGTCATGGGTTTGCAAAAGTCCCCCTCCTTGGGGATTGAAAATAGTTTGTCCAGATGAATTTC
>JAWMRA010000090.1:65963180-65978898 GCA_035584735.1 Pseudotriccus pelzelni | reverse complement strand
TGCATGAATCATACATTCCAAGCAGTAAAAACATAACATTATAGAAGCTAGACTGTATGGTTTTCCTCTCCCTCCCCCACTTCGGCTCCATTCTCTAACTTAAAATAGAGAGAAGAAAGCTGCAGAGAAGCAAGACCAGGGATTAAGTCAGTCAAGAAAGGAATCAGAGGAGCTGCTCGGAGATCTGTAGGCAAAGCAAACAGTGAGAGGCAAAAGAAATAACTATATAGCAACACACAAGGGAAAAAAGGAGAAAGAAAAAAAAAGCAGATTAGAATAGAGTTACAATTTTATTTGGAATAGTTTTTCTGTTTTGTTTTTCTGACCTTGAAATAATATTAGGATCTCACAGGTATTGCAAGAAAGAATTCTCCACCTTCCAGTCTAAATAGACAAAACAGAGGAAGGTGGAAAGGAAAAAAACAAATACTAAAGACATTTGTGGCTGTTCACTTTTTAGGGGACAGAACAACCTGAAGTCCTGCAAGGGATGAAAATCCAGTTTTGAGAATACAGTGTCCTATTTATATCATAGATCACTGCATTATCCAGTGCATTCTTCATGCAAAAGTGCTCTAAGGTCCCAAAGCCACACATCAGCAAGAAAACTGCACAAACTCCTCCATTTGTCACATTTTCCTTCCTGGATCTGTGTTATTCTAATTTATAGTAAAACTGAGCTAAATTCAAGAGTAACCACAATTATAGGGATGGCTTTTAGCTCTGTTTTAACAATTTGTCATCATGTTTTCTGGAGGACGTTTTTGCTACAGCTGATGACATTTAGGTCTGATAGACTTTGTGAAATGAAACAAAACCAAGCATAGCCAACGCAAAAAAAAAGGACAAGCAATGTTTTGCTCATTTTGCTTTCAACATTTCTATTCCCATTTGTAAAAATCCACTCACCAAAGCTGAGTGAAACCTTATCTCCAGTTGGCACAGACCATCACAGACTCATTGACATGAAGGAAGTTTACACCTGCTGTGGATCTGGCTCAATAAGCAGAAACCTATGAAACCTTACACTAACTAGGAAAGGGGGCAAAGTAATGCAGTGTTATTGTCAAGCCCCTCTCCCAGTGGGCTCACATATGCTTTTAGAAAGGCAAAGTAACAAGAGTTTCCCTCAAAGGAAATTGGAGTAGGTTTAACCAGGCAACTCTGATGAAGAAAGCCAAGAGACTGCCAAAGCTGAAAAGAAGATGTGAAGTAGGTGTCAACATATTAATGGTGGTTCTTTAGGAACAAATCCATTGAAATGAGCAACTTTTAGATTTTCTGTGTTTTTCTTGTCACTTCCAGAATTTAGCCTAAATCTCTGTGCTATTTAATGGTGAGGTTTCACTCAATTAGAAGGGTGATGATGTTCCTATCAGCATTTCATTACATCCAAATGACTTTGGAAGTTGATTTTGACTAAGCCCCCAGGTTAGAAGAGACAATTATGGAGCCTGATGAAGATGGAAATTTTAGAGTCAGAACAGCCTAGTAGAGGAGAGAACGTTTGAGTCCAGCAGCTTGTTACAGGCCCTTGTACAGCTCTGCTGTGTGATCCTGGGGTCGACTCCACACCTTTCCGTGCATTACTTCCATACTTCCACCTTTAATGAACACCTGCTCTAACTGTCCTCCTTTCAACAATAATCTTTAATGAAAAGCAAAAAGCCAAACAGCCCTGCCTGTTCCTACTCAAGATCTATGAGATTTTAGATTTAAAAAAATAGGTTACAATGAAATTTATAGCCTAAAATTCTAATTCTAGGGTAACTGAGCAACCCTGAGACTTTACAAGAATACTTCAAATTATCTATTCAGTGGTAATTTTCATGAGGAGTTCTGTTCAAAAACTGGTCTTTCTGAGGGCAGAAAAAAGTCTCACAGGAGGGATCTGGGTAAGCTGTAAACAAAGGATGTCTACGCCTAAAACAGCAACCAGTATCTGAAATGTTATGACAAACTCAAGGTTCATTTTCCTGTTCTGAGCACAAAAAAACATAAAAGTTCAGTGACTCATCCCAAAATATGATGACAGCCTAATGGGAGAATTGCTTGCAGCATATGAGGGCTTTGGGCTCTCATGTGACACACAGAGGAGAATAATAACTGACCCCAGTGTTGACTGAAAGCCAAATTCAGAAAGCTAGTAAGAGCTGGTGGTCAGTGTTCCATGCTGGAATATGACTTTTAATAATTCCCCTGTGGGGACCTGAGAGACTCGGGGAAGGTGAGGACATGTGCAAGAAAGTATTTTTGAGGGCACCTGAAACGACAAGTTGCAGCAGGCAGAGACATCTTTGTTCCTATAGCAGAGATCCTATTTTGGCACCCCTCTGAGCACCCCTTTTCCTGTCAAGTTCAATCTGGTACTCTTCCTAGCAGTGCTTAGGGTCAGAATGATCATGAGACAGTGTAAAGATGGGCATCATTAAATTGTGTTGACCAGAGCATAGAAGTGTAGAATCATAGGATGGTTTGGGTTGGAATTATCTAAATTATTATGAAAGATTATCTGCATGGTCAAAGAGGGAGGAACATCTTGTGTGCAACTTCTAGGAGAGTTTGGTGAGATGGGGAACATGGAAAGGCATTAAAATATCAAAGAAAGTTAACATATAATAGCAAATGTAGGTAATGCTTAAATCAGCATTTTATTTCCCCCATTGATTCTACTGTGCTGAAATTACCAGCCTTAGACCATTTACTGTCAGCAGCAACTGTTGACAGGAGGATCAGGCAAAAGGTCCCATCACAGTTTCCTTGAGCAGGGTGCACTAATGTGGCACAGCCTGGACTCACTTACCAGCAGGGATGTAATCCACAGACTTGTGAAGCACTTTTGTTCTTGCAGCATTGTCTTGCTTCACAACTCTACAGAACTAGTGAAAGAAGTAAAAAATTAGCCAGAATTGGAAAGTCTCATTTCAGACAAAACATCAAAACATTAGTGACTCTTGCTTTTTAAAAACAGTCCTTTTATACTTCTTTGATCAGTGGCTAGTTAGAACTGTTCTGTGCATCTTCTTCTGACAAACAATTTCCTGTGCCAATATTGCAGAATTCTCTGATATGCATATTAAATCTAAATTAGTGTATTAAATGTGTTAAACTGTGTGCAACTGTCAGCTAATCTGACATTTATCTCACGCACCTGATATACTGACACCCACATCTTCAGCAGAATCTCAATTTCGTTATTCATCTAGTGAGGAGGAATATGTGTATTTTATAGAATGCATTGTAAAAATTCTTGCATTCTACATATGTATAGCTGGAGTTGAATATACCATAGATGCTGTGGTTATATTCAGGATGATCAGTTGAGGTTACCTGGAATTCTGATGTGGATCAAAGCTTTCTGCTTGTATTAAAGGCTTCACATTCCAGCCTCAAGGCATAAATTAATTGAGAGGAAAGTATATAGTTATAGAAAAGTCTGCTTCTGGAGACTTGACTTAACAGCAAGTAGCCTAAACAATTCCTGTCAAGCAGCACAGAGCAATGCAACTACACTTGCAAAATTATATGCCTTAATTAATGGACATTGGAGTACAGTCATCATTTTGAGTCCCAGGAATTCATTCAAAGTAGTACTAAAATAAATGGAGAACCAAAATCCAAATAAGAACTAATTTCTGTAACTGGATCACTTTGACCAAAACTGCGTGAAAACTAAGTTTTGCGAAACCGTATAAGCAGGTGTTACAGCAGACCGTGCCTGGGACACTGAGCTACAGGATGGGGCAGACCTTTAGCTGAGTAGAAGCATGTGGTCTGAAGGCAAGAAAGGTTGACTTGTGAGGTTGCCATTACCCTGTAGAGTCACCATGAATTTTTTTCCTCATTTTCCCACTATTTAATAAGGACCATTATGGTACCACTTGTTGCAAACCACTTTGAAATAAACATTTGAAATATGCTATAAAATAACTTGGATGAGAATTACAGGTTTTATAGACTACAGATCATGTGAACACTAGCTGGATACAGATCACTCTGCAGATTCCAAGACATCATCTCTTCAGGATTTCTGTATCCACTCTGAGTTGTGAGGATCATGCAGAAATTCAGAATGGTTGGAAGGGACCTTAAAGACCAGCTTGTTCCAGCTCCCTGACATGGGCAGGGGCACCTTCGACAGACCAGGTTACCTCATCCAACCTGGCCTTGAACACTTCCAAAGGGAATGGCTTCCTATCGCATATGAGCAAGATACTCCTTTAAGAGGGTCATAATTTTTAGAAATACTCTTATGCTACTTGTGAGAAACCCAAGGAGAGCAAGAGCAACCAGGACCTGCTCTTACTGGGGCAAAGAAGAGAAGTGACAATGCTTACAGCAAGATAGCCTGAGTTACTTTTACAAGCTGATCTTACAGCAGAGTATTCATCTTTCCCACAGAGGGTAAAGCCTTTCAGGTAAGGGTTTTTTTTGGTAGAAACTAAGGTGGTTTAGGGTAAACATTAGTGACTGCCCAGGGAAATAGAAGAAAACAACTGCCTTTTGCAGGTCAGATAGAAGATAGTACCTTGGCTCAGAAATGTTCCTACCTCCCAATCTCTGCATGTCTCAGAACCAGGACAATTACTAGAAGATCCAGGAGTATAAACGTCTATTCACAAGCACCATCTATGTAATGTTGTTTTATCCGTGTGCATAGGTTAGAGAGCATGGCAGAGGTAAAACATTTGCCCAGATTGATATGGAAAATTCAGCTATTAATACGTTCAATTAAAACCCATAATTTACCATAGAAAAGGTGATCTAAGTTTTCCAGTCATTTTTCTTACAGTAGTAAAGGAACCTAAATTGCAACTGCTGAATAAGTAGTGGGGAGACATGTTCACTGGGATGGTGCCAGTGGGTAGTTTCAGGCTGTCTCTGTTGACAACCACAGCATAGACTCTTCTTGAACAAAATCTGAGTACTCTCTTCCTTAGGGACAAACAAAAAAACCCACAACAGAACACCAAAACCAACCAACCAAAAAAGGAAGGATTGAAAAAAGCTCTGAAAAAGTGACACAGCTCTTCTCACTCCCTCTTTCTCTCTCTGCTTCCAAAGGAACCTTGGTAACACATCTCTCCTTGTCTTTTACAACAGAACTCCCTTCCAGTTTGAGAGATGATACTATGCCGAGGATAAAACTACGACTCTTGCTGACACACTGGATGATGTATGGACAATTCAACTTAGAGTCATCCAGCTCTTCCCATAACCTTCACCTGTGCTTGAGGTGCTCCTCTGAGGATGCTGGAAATTGTAAAAGTCTCTCTCACGTCACTGGAGTCTACTGTGGGTTTTGTGCTTTGGAAATACCCCGCTAAGGAAACGAGCAACGACAATATTTCTATTTGTGAAATGCCACCTCTCCGTTTCACAGTACTCACATTACAGAACATTCTTTTGTGAATATCACTTTTTCAATCACCCAGTTAACCATGGCTTGGAGGGGGAATGGGGTGGGGAGGAGATCTTCCTCAGAGCTGGGTGAAGTGGATCCCATCACTGACCCAAACACAGTTAGGGGAGTTTTACTCAGCCATGATACCACCAGGCTTTTTGTTTGCTAAGAAAAAGTTTGCCAGGCCCACTCTGGACCCTGTAAATCCTAAATTTCAATATGACAAAAGAGCTTAACTCCGTTTCTCCATGCAGTGATCTCAAAACTTCTAAAGCATTTTCCAAATGACAGCAACTGCACAACGTTCTGTTAATCACAGCTGACAAGTTCTCCTGAGCAGCCCCTGATTGATCCTGATGTTGTCAAACTTTCTTTTTCTTTTGATGTCTCCCTGATAGGCATCTCTGTTTAGTGCTTTTCTGACCTTTCTGCTGTATTGATCCACACAAATCACAGGGAAGGGACCAGGTTCATGAAGAGGCAAAGTGGATAAGAACAGGTCAGGTGGTTGCTGAGACCTCTAAACACCTCCGTTTTAATGATTGATTAGTGGGAGAGTGGAGAAATAGCCAAGTACATCAAAATTAGGAAACAATAAGGTCTCTACAAAGAGGTTTTTATAATCTCTCTTTATGGCTCCTATTGAAGTCTTTTATCTTGTGGGGTTGATTAGCAGTGTGAATAGGTTTCCTGTTTCTCATGGAGATAATTTATAATAACAAGTTTATTGAAAAATTTGGCAGGTACATGCAATGAGTTTGATGGTGTGAGTTTTGCAGGGGCTGTTCTTGGCATTAGAAATTGCCCTTTCTTCAGTGTCCCTTTCACACATTGTGTGGCCACACGAGGTGAGGGTGCCCACCATTAGGCAAACTGATTGCTCTGTAGTTTTGGGATCAGGACTGTGTGCAGCAAGGAAAGTCTTGTTCCCTTTTCCTTCTTTTCTCCCCATGTATCGCTCCAGGTGACTTGCTGTTCAGAGGGATGTATTAAACAGGGAGAACAGGCCAGCTGAGAAATAATTTGCAGGCTGGGTTTCTGAACACTCAATTTTTAATCATTCTTTCACTTCAAAGCCCTGTGCATTTAATATGGAGAACGGATGTGAATGTGCATATGAGTGTATCCCTTTCCTGAAAAAACAATGTATCTTGGTATATTTCACTAGGAATGGCCAGAGCTATTAGTTTCTGTGATAAACCCATTGGAGATATTGAACATTCTGAATTCTGTCGTAGAGCCATAAGTGTTGGTTTATAATGAGAGTAAGTAGAGGTTCAGTGCAAGGATATGCTCACAGCACTTAGAAAAAATATTGCGATCTTTCAAAATGAGAAGGATACAATTCCTGTAATTCATCTTAGTCTTATTTAGTGTCTAACATTAATCAATACCATTCAGAGTGTAGCAATGATCCATATTTAGACATCAAGTAATTTATCTGTGGTGTATTTTGTATTGTGGTAGCTCGTTCTTAAATTCCTCTATTTTCTTCCCACTGCACCGTAAACAGTAATAAATAAATATGTGTTTATAATAAAATGTTAAATGTAAGTTTTAGCTAAAATTTATAAGTTTATAATAAATAAACCAGACTGTTAACTCATGGGAAGCCCTAATAATTTTGAAGAAAACAAAAATTGAGACTACTGAAAAGAAACCTTTTGTTCCTGTTCTATCTCCTACCCCAGCAGCAGTTCTTGTCAGATGAAAGTTTGTTTAAAATTTTAGCTTAACTTAATTTAAATTTTGTCACCAGAGCCTGATCAAAACATAATAAAATATATTTGATCCTTCAATTCTCCACTTCACTAAGAATTTAATTTAAATCATCACAGATTTACAAAATGGTTGCATTTACTCAGAAAATGTTTTCAGCAGGAAGCATGCTGATGTTTTTTAGAACAAGTCTCAAAGTTTAATTTTTGGAGGTGTATTCATGTCAGTAGTTCTCCTAGGGTGGTAAAGCTACATCTTGGAAATCTCATGACGATGGTAGGAAAGTCCATCCTTCCTTTCGCTTCCTAAAATATCTTAAACTGGTATTGCTTTTACTGATTTTCTTGGACAGATTTAAGACCTGCAATTGTCACTCTCACACTACAAGGCACATGTAAGGGAATCACTACTCTACCTATTTTGTATAGACACAGGCTAACAGTTTGCTGGACTATGCTGACTTGTTTTTTTCTGGATGCTCAGTGGAGTTTAACAATATGAAATGACATTTGCAACAAAAATGTCCTGGGGCAGAACAAGTCCAGAATCAGAGGAGTGCAGTAGTTTACTTAAGATTTATAGGCTGAGTTTTAAAGAGTCATAAAGAGCAATGTAATAATATGTGGCACTTGGAAGCCTGTAAGCAAAACTACCCTGATGTCTGTACCAGTATCCTATTAAGTAATGTAGTTAAAACCTGTACCACAGATGAAAGAGTTCTTGTTGTTTTTCTTTCCTATTTTCATTCATTTAATCATCTGATTTACCATTTCTATTGGCAACAGACATATTTCTCTTATTTTAGACTTTGAGCACAAAGGGAAATCTAAGGCAAGGTGTTCAGTGCAACAGCAGGAGAAGTGACAGACATCCCAAGTGACCTGCAAGACCACACACACATCAAGTATCCCAGGTGCAATTCAGTGTTAACTTGGATTGTTTCTATGCCTGGTTTAACAAAGGGATCCACTCCCTCAAGTGTATGGATTTCACTGATGTTTTATGTAATGACAGCTCTTAAAAAATTCTTTTTCTTAGTTGCTCTGAGGAGCTTGTTTTGATACTAATCATTTAAATGAGGCATGAAAGTCTCCTGTAACTGCAGATTTTGCTTTTCTTTTAAGTTGTGTGATAACAGCCATATATTGCAGCTGTTTATGCATGCAAAATGCACAAGAGCTGCAGTGTTTATATAGGATTATCAGCTTTCTTTTTTACCTTAAAGTATTTTTAAAATATTTTAGCATTTAATATTTTAGCAGCAACTCAAATTAGTAGGAAACATATTGCTCTGTGAGAAGCAGAGTAAATAAAATTTCATTGCCTTTTTCCCCAGCTCATTGATTGGTGAAGGACACTTATATTTTCAGCCATTAGTTATAAGAGACTTTTTTTTCCCCTTTTGCTGAAAATTAATTTAGATTAAAACCAAAAATACTAATTGCAAGACAGACAGTGTTATCTGTATTAGAATAAGCAAGACTTTGGAATATACCAGACTGTGAGAACATACTAAGATGAAATCATAGTATTTCAGAAAGCTTTCAGTTTAGAGTTTTGGGTTTTAGGAATGAGGAAGTGGTCAGATAGCCTAGGAATGAATAAGAGTAATCACCGAAGCTGAAGATGGCTCTGGAAAGCTCTGAAAGATTTGTGTGCCTACATGGTGGCTCACTTTCCCTCTACCATATCATTTATTCCAATGAGAAGGAGTGAGAAGGTCCCCTCTGAGCCTCCTTTACTCCAGACTAAATAACTCCAGCTTCCTCAGCTGCTCCTCATATGACTTAATTTCTAGACCCTTTCCCAGCCCCTGGGCTTTTAAAAGAGCTTTTCTGGGCTGTTGTGAGTGGGCCAAAGAGTAAGAAATTTCAAACGTTTTTAGGTAAAGAAGATGCAGAGAAGACATGGAGTAGAAACTTTTAATCTCTAAAAGGTGAAATGCAGGCCTGTATTAGTTAGGGGTTCTATAAGTCTTCATCATCAGTTGTCTCAGTGGGGTGTGGAGGGAAGAGGAGCTGCGAGGGCTGTGCAGCCTCTGTTGCCTTCTAAATTCTGAGCTGTCTGGGAACGAGCTCAATAGGATTTAGAATCTACAGAAAACTATCTTAAGCACTATTATTCTTTTAAGCAATATTTGAGATTCAGAACCCTCAGCAGTCCTTGAATTTGCTTTCCCCTATCTTCAGAATATTGCCTAAATACAGGCAAATAACCCTTCTGCATGTCCTCAGTGTATTGCAAAAATTAAGAGGTCTCAGGAACCATCTCTTCTCTTACATTCTTTCTACATAAATCAGTCCCCTGTCCTATGTTTAGAGAAGAGAATCAGTCTTCAGGCAACCACATTTTCCCCTATCGCAATTACACAGTTTTGTCCATCTTCAAAATGTATGAAAATGATTTTTCCCTGATTAGATGCAAAAGTTTCTTGAAATTATTTAAACTCAGTACAACAATACGAGACTTTCTCTCCTCTCTGCCATCAAAACAGGAATGAAGATGTTAGTTTGGGGAGCAATCAGGCAATCTAAATTATTCAGATCTGAAAGTTTTAAGTTAGAACAGTTTTTCAAATTCATTTGTATCTGGATTACAATAGTCTCAACCCATGTCTGTCTAATGAAACTCCTGCTGAAAATCTCAGCTGGAAGTTCAGGGAATCAAGTCTATCCATCATCTCAAAGTCATGATTATTTCATAAGCAACACTCAGTGTTCAGTCAAGTCTTTAACTCATCATTCGAGTTACCATAGTTTAACCATACAGGCATCTTTTAGAAGAACTCATGCTGAACATTACTTAATGAAGCTAAATCCCATTAGCGGAACAAACAGCACAAAAGTCTGTGTCCTGACACCACAATAAGGTATACTTAAATATTCACAAAGGATACAGGTGCAGATCTCTCATCACATATTGGAGCACATCCAAAGCCTCTAGGAAGAATATTAATAACCCCTTCTCTTGCATTTCTGTTGGAGGAATAGCTCAATTAGTTTCAGTCTGCTGTCTTTCCCTTATCTATTATACATTTGAGTGGTTACACTTTGCTTCTGAAAGTGCACATGGAAAGATATGCATTAACAAGGTAGCGAGAGCATATGGGCACCCTATGCCAAACTTCTTGAGCTGACAAAGACTTCTGCCCACTTGTCTGTGTGTGTATTCTGCCTGCTCTTCTGCCCTTTCCCCACTTTGCTTTGCACACCCAGAACTGTCAAAGGAAACCTGCTGGAAAGCCCAGTGCCCCAGGTACAGCCACTCTGTCAGCTTTACGTCCACGTGCTGGGGGGGCAGTGAAATGAAAGCATAATACAGAGAAGGATTAAAAGGGTTAAAGAAAGGTGGAGACCTGAAATGGAGACACAGAATGTTGGTGGAAAGCATAAGGAATGCATGAGACTGCAGCTCCAGGGCAGAAAACAGAGGTGCGAAAGAGAAATGGTTAAATCTGACAGGAAACACAGAAAGACTTCTTTTTGAGCTGTACCCTGCACAGTTTTATTTATTGTAGTATACCTGTGGGCCTGTAAAAAAAATAAGTTGTCTTCTAATCTTTTGCCTTTTGATTTCCATTTCTACTGAGTCATGAAGGAGACTTGGATGATTAACGACAGAATCATAATTTGTGGTAAATGCATGTTCCCAAACACCTTCTAGAGTTCAGTGAACAGGTCAATTAATAACACCTATCACCCCTTAAAAGTGGGTTAATCATCTATGGGGGATAATATTTCAAACTGTAATTACATAACGTGATGCTCTAATAAGGTTCATTTTCTGTCATGCCATCTACCATAAACATATCCCATGTGATATATATAACATGATTTGACTTTTGAAAATCTTGTAGACTACCATTATCTCCTAGGATACATATTAAAAAAGAGACTAGAACACATGTAAAAATATCTAAAGAATGTCATTTAAGCTGGTCAGATCCATTCAGTTAATAAATGATGGTTGAAGTTAAAAAATAATTATTGGAGCTGTCAGTAAAGGTTTATGGAGTTCTACATTAGAATGGCATAGAATTTCCTAGGCAGAAAAATTATATATTCCATTAAGCTTGGGAAACCACCCCCCCAAAAAAAAAAAAAAAAAACCACCACACCAAAACTTCACAACTTTGTGGTTTGCAGAAATAACACTACAAAACTCCTTCTCCAAAACACAAGACTATTCAACTGAGGCTGCAGAAAAAAATTACCACCATCTGTTATCAGTATAGAGCATGTAACACAACTAAGGAATTCTCTTTCTAGGCAGAAGGAAGGGTACCATGTACTGTAACAACAAAACTACTGTGCTCACTGGGACTGAATATTCTGAATATTCTAAATATTCTGTTTGAGGTAGCTCTGGTGTGAGCTTAGGGACGTGCCTTGAGTCATCTCTTGTTCCTGTTCAGAAAGCACATTTCTAGGAGTAAAACAGCTTGGAATCCTACTGAGACTTCTTGCATAAGGGATTAAGCCTTATTTGTGCTCTATTCCAGCAATTTTCCAGATTGACTATGTGAATTTACGGTTTATGACTCAGTGTGGCTTGGCTTTATGATTGTTCTTCTCTTCAGAACACAGTTGAAGCACGAATATCACCATCAACTTCTTTACCAAGGTTCTTGAGTGAGTGACAGACCCAAGTCCCTCAACTAACAATTTAGAGCTCTTCTAGGTAGACCATTCATTTATCCTATGCAGTTTACTTGCTTTTAAACACATCTTTACGTGCTTCATGGATTGAAACTCTCTGAAAATCTCCTTGTAGCACTATCTCAAATATATTTCTTCAGCCCATGACTGTTACATGTAAAATGCTCACTCTTTTTTGGAATATGGTATAAGAAACTTGTCTTTTCCCTCAAAGGAAAATTGCTTAACCTTTAGGCTCCTTCTCAGCCAAAAATTTCTATTTTGATGAGGGGGAAATATCTCTGCTTAGAGCAGTTAGCAAGGACAACTATCTCCAACAGCAGGATAGATGTGGGCAGAACCTGGGACTGAGTCTGGGACTCCCCCTTCTCACTTCAAGAGTCTCTAATTCACAAGCTGTTCTGTTCCCTTCTCCCCACATACTCTGAAAGGGGAGGCAGCTATCTTGTTCAATTGTTTGAAAGAAGGATCAGAAGCATATCTTTGCAGAACACTCTGAACTGCCGCTTCCCTCTGAGCAGAAGTGTCTTCTTCAAATATAGAGGAAAGCTTCTGAGAGGGACAATTTGAGACTTTTTGCCTGTTCAATATGTAGAAGCACCCTTGGGAAGCTCTTGGCTACTCTCTGTTTAGCTTTCTGGCTGACTTAAATCTTCTTCTAAAGTGTCTTTACTCTCCTTTTTCTTTGTGCATTGAACACTGGGACCTTACCCTATGATATAAATCCTGGTCTACAGAAAATTAGGTTAGACACTTTATAATTCAGGGGGAGGAGAAGGACAAGCGGCATTGAAGGAGAATTTGACTTTCATCCTTCTCATCTAATACTTTCTTACCTCCCAGTATTGTGACGGAGGGAAGCAACTCTAAGAGCAACCATGTAAGTACCCACAACAAACAAAGAGGTTTTGCTTCGAAAGCACGTGTGAAATAAATTCATAGAATCTTAGAATGATTTGGGTTGGAGGGGACCTTCAAGACCAGTCCTTTTGCAATTGTCAGGAACACCTTCCACCGGACCAGGTTGCCAAGAGCCCCATCCAGCCTGGCCTTAAACGCTTCCAGAGATGGGACTGTGCAGGGAGATGGGAGGTGTATCACAACCTCTGTGTTGCTGCTAAGGTATGGTTACAGGAAAGGTTAGTGCCCTTGAACCTGTACTATAATTACCAAATCCATGAAAACATCTTTTGGGTAGATATTTTAAGTTACCTGAAATGGTTCTGGACAGAGGAGGAAAATTAGCTGAGCTTCAGGTTTTCACTGGCAGTAATGACACTCATTTCCTAGGTCAGATGTGATATATATGTTTTTAATACTTAAATTTGACACATAATATGGGCATAAATGCAAACTCAAGTGACTTGACCAATAAGGAGAGGAAGGGTATGACACAGTGGGAGATAAACACAATTCATCAGATGATGTGGAGCATTGGAAAGGAACGTTCCTGCCTTGCCAGCATCATCTACCTGTAACAAAAATAATTTCTTGAATTGATGACTCATACAATTTCATTGGCTGATGTGATCAGACTACATATAAGTAAGAAATTTTTTTATTGTGAGAGTAGTGAAGCACTGGCACAGGTTTCCTGGAGAGGTGGTGGATGATCCATCCCTTGAAACATTCAAGGTCAGGCTGGATGGGGCTCTAAGCAAACTGACCTAATTTAAGCTGTCTATGGTCATGGTAGGGAGTTGGAGTAGATGGCTTTTAAAGGTGCCTTCCAACCACCCAAAAAATCATTGTATGATTTTATGATTCTATGATAAGATTGTTATAAAGAAGGTAGTCAAAATGTTATTAAAACAAACGAGCCATAGTGGCTGACATCACTAAAAATCAAGGAATATTGGTCTGTAGCAACTCAAAATGCAAAATTTAAGTGGCATAATTTATTTATGTAGTTAGGTTTCTTATGTAAGTAGTTACTTATTGTTGAAGAGATAGTGCCTGATCACAAAACAGTGTTATAATGGAACAACAGCACTTTTGGTTGTTGTATCTTGTTGAGAATTATTACCCCCAAAAAATATTTATGCTCAGAGTTCCAGAAATGGAACACAGTCATTCACACACTTGGGGAATATTGTTGAGCTAGAACAGAGTTTAAAACCCTTTGGATAGAACATGAGCGTAAAAGAGAAAAAGTCTGCCTTTTTATGCTAGAGAGTGCAGTGGTTTCCGTAATAATTAGAGCAGCGACGATTGTTTGCTGGTGAGGGAATCAAATTAAGCCATGTTGAGAAGGAGGGCCTCCTTAGGCACATTTACACTGAGCACTTTGGCGTAACAATCAGACGAATTACACACCTGCACTACCAGACTGGAAACACTTCAAGTGGAGGCCAGCACCAAGTGCAGAGCAAACACCCACCCTGCAAGTGATCCTAGGAGGTAAACAGGCTGGATCAAGTAGGCTGAATCCAAGCTGCTGAACAGCTTGCTTTGACATGCAGGGCCCTTCACTGTGAAAAGAGGATTCCTATTGAAACTGTTGACAGTTCTCGAGTGTCTCTAGTGCCTCTCCGCCTAGGGAGGGGACATAACCTTTGCATTCCTTTGACACCCCAGGAAGAAAGGTTCTGAAACTGGAAGGAGAGATTGGGAAGGACAATAAGCCACTTATGTCAGGAAAAATGGCTGAGTGGAAGAGAGGGAAAAATTGAGCTCCTTGGGGGAGAGCAAAACAAAACAAAAAGGGCTTGAGCATATGGCTCCAAATCTGTGAGTATGCACATATTCCTGTCCCTGCACTAGCAAATGGTCTTATTAGCACCCAGGGATGCTGCTGGTACACACCACCTTTGCAGATCTGGGTCTAGATAGTAGTGTTATGATATGGCTCAGGCCAGACCCCATGAGCCATCTGGATGAGCTTTTAAAACTTGTCTCCTTTTTTTGTTTGTTTTCCTTTACAGAGATTTAAACTGTTCCATTTGTTTAATTTTCTGCCTTTAATATCTGATCCAGAGTGGAAAACTGAAACTTTGTGATCTCAAATTTCTATTCATTTTACTTTCCCTCATATATAATGCTGTCCATTTAATCTTCTGTTCTCCTGGGGCCTTTTTTCCCTCTGTGGTATGAAATTCTGATATTTTTCTATTGACAGATGTCATAGGTTAAAAAAATACATTACATTGTGAATAAAGTTGATAAATACCTGGGTATATATACACGCACACACATGTATACATTTCTGGGCAGTACAGAATTCAAAACAGCTTTTGAATTCACAGGTAGAAGACTGGTACTTTAGAGCTACACCCAGTGCAGGCCAGATGTAGATTTTAATAACACCTAGACAAATCATAAGTGGCACTTCTTGAGTCCTCCAGTATACAAGGAGACACGATACAGACTCACTAGTTTAAAGTCTGTTCGTGTCATGTGCTTCTTCAGCACAGGCTGTTTAGACTGGGAAAATTGGGAACTGGGGGCTTGAAAAGAAGCGATGGTGACAAAAAAAAAAAAAAAGGTATTGAAAAAACACCATCCAGGAACTGGGGGAATATCATGGAGATGTGGGGGGATAAATGGTGTGTGTTTCCCAGTGACCTGACCAGGGTCATGTGAGATATCACTGTAGGAACTGCAGGGATGATCATGGATTTCATCGGAAATATGTGATCTGCTGGATAAGGAGTCGTGGAGGTCAGGACGTGTGACACGGATGACCTGGTGAAAGGTCTGGAGCACAAGTCTGATGAGGAGCAGCTGAGGGGGCTGGGAGGGGTCAGCTTGGAGAAAAGGAAGCTCAGGGAGGACCTTCTCACACTCTAAAACTCCCTGACAGGAGAGTAGAGCCTGGTGGATATTAGCCTCTGCTCCCAGGTAACAAGAATTAGGACTAGAAGAAATTGCCTCTAGTTGTGCCAGGGTAGGTTTAGATTGATTATTAAGAGAAATTTCTTCACTGAAAGGGTGGTAA
>JAWMRA010000090.1:65895370-65916503 GCA_035584735.1 Pseudotriccus pelzelni | reverse complement strand
TACCAGGCGTATGGCACCAGGGATGTACCAGGCTAAGCCCTACAGCTTAGCCAAACATAGTCAGTAAACGTTTGTTAAAAAAACTCACCAGTGACAAGAGGTTTTGACTAAAATAACAAAACTAGCTGTAGACTGAAGATGTTCATTTTGGCTGAATGTTTCCTGTGTTTAGGTTAAACAGTTGTGTTTTTTTGAAATTTCTAATAAGATCATAGGAGAGGAATTATGTGGTTTTTTTTTCCTTTTTATGTTCTCCTTCTCTAATTAGGAAAATAAAAATAATTATCCATTTCCTTGTGTCCTGCAGGACCAATAACCAAATTATATCTGGAGATATATGGGGTGGGAAAAGATTTCTCAGTATGAAGATTTATCACACCATGTGCCCAAGACCGGCCTGTTCACTGTGCAGTAGAACTGGGGAAGAAGGAAATTGTTGTTCCCTCACCTCTTCTACCCTAAAAGCCTGGCAGGTACCTGTTTATGTCTCTTCTTTGAGGTACGAGGAAATTGTTGTTGTTTCCTCTAGCTGGAAAATGATGTAGAAGCATCAGTCAAAAGACAAAGGGCCATGCAATGCCCCTAGCCAAAGCTAGAAAAATGTTGTGGTTGGTTGTATTTCAAGGATGTTGTAATAATTTGTCTTTTTTGGCAACTGTAGGTAAACTCATGATGCAAGTTTTAAAAGCTACCTGTCCTTTCCTTGCTCCAGAATAATCTGGATAGGAATTCTTCTGAGCAAGAAAAAAAAATTCAACATTGTCCTCTGTGGGTCTCACACAGTTCTTGACATAATTAAGCTTGGATTAGGACACTAGTTTCAAATAAATTCGTGGTAATGATGGTGACCTTTAAGTTTGCCATGGCCCATGGAAGTGGTGGAGCAATTGTTGTGGAGATGTCATCATGTCATGTTTATCAAGAATATTTTGTAATGTGGAGGCTTTGAGAGAAGTTCTAACAACTCTGAAGGAAACCATCCTACCAGTGTGCTGTCAGCCATTGTATAAGGGAAGGGAAAGGAATTGTAAAAAGAGCTTTGCATTTCACTGGTGACTGTCAGAAATGTGAGCTGGCTAAGACAGAGAAAGAATTAACTCAATTTCATAATTTACTTGTTAATAATTCATTAGCTATGACAATGGCAATTAAGGCCCAGACCAGCTTCTTCTATTCTTTCATCTTTCAGTCTGCAAAGATGGACTTTGTCTAATCCATTCCTAGAGGTCTTCTATCTAATTTTCATTTTTCTTTCCCCCTTTCATCCACTGCTGCTCTATCTCTACTTTCAATTACATTCAATTCTTCACAGCTTCTCTTCTTAGACACAAACTATTATTGCTCTTCTATTTTCCAGTGCTTTCCTGACATTATCATCCACTTTATTGCAAGAAACCTGGTCCTTGATCCATCATGCTCTTAATTGGCTTTTGACCTTCCAATAACACTCTGCCCTGCCTGTTTGTAACCTCGATCTCCTCCACACTGTTCTACTCTCCATGTTTCACATTCAACATTTCCCTCTCTTCAGTTGTTTTCCTTAAAATATTGCTTCCTTGGAATCCCTGCTCCTCTTTTGAGGGAAGGGCTGTTTTTTTCTGAATCTGCATACGTAAATGGAATCCATTTCATCTCGCCTTTGCAAAGCTAAAGGTCATCGTGCTATGATGAAATGTAGTGTGTTTGCTGTGCTGGGTCTTGTAGACCTTATGTGAAGGTCAGTTCTTTGGTCTTAGCCCATAACCAGTTAATATACCTATATACATAGTATTCTCTAGGAAGAGTATAATGAAAAATAATACTGTAGCATGTTAAAACCATCAGTGAAAGAAGGGAAATTTCAAGAGTGTAAAATGTCTCTGAGTGTTTCAGTGTAACTCAGAAGTAATACATGGCTATCTTTCACACCACTTGCTTTTATTCCTCTGTTCCCTTTACTTACATGTAAACGTAAAAGATAATTTCAACTCTGCTGTTCTCTTTCTGTATCTGTTTATAATTGGAAATGCAAACAAGTGCTGATTCTTCTCTTGTCTGGATCACACAGGCAATGCCTTGGGTGCTATAGCTAAGACCAGTGACACAGAGATATATTTATTTACACCAGTCAAGCACCAGGCTTTTCTTTACCAGTGGGGAAAAAATAACACAGACTTTCTCCTACTTCAAGTGAAACTGGACAATAACGGGTTCAGGAATTGCCTATTCTAATTTTCCAGGACAGGATCTTCCTGTCTGGATATTTATACAGCAGCTACCACTGCGGTATCTAAACTCCCTATTGATTTATTAAAGTGCAGTCATAAAGCTCTCTGTATTTTTTTCCCCTTTCTCTGTTATTTTATGTGGTGTTATTGTGGGAAAGCGAGGTCAATGGAAGAATGTTTTACATTTTGTTCTGAAAGTGCTGAGGTTTACAGCCACTCTGATGTGTTCCAGAAGCAGCTATCACAATGTGGACCAGTTTCCAAGAAATCTCTGTCTCCTGCTTTCATGAGTTTCCTCCTGCCCTTTCATGAGAAGTGGAGCTCTCCTGTGTGATCTCTCCGATAACACAAATAAAGGGAAATGGAATTTTTGGAAATTGAGGAGAAAATTCTTGATTTCATGTAATAAAAGTCGTCAGCATCAGCTCAAACATTAGATGTCTTCCAGCAGTTGCTTGTTCAGCAGATGGACTGTTGTGCTTTCCCTCGTCTGGAGGGTGGGTTTTGCTCTAGTTTTTGTTTTGTTTTGTTTTCTAAGCTTGGCAAACACTTGCTTGATACAGTCACAAGAGCCAGGAGGTGTGGCGCTCGGTAAGCATGTGTGTCGCTCTTTGAAGATGCAGAAATATAAATTTCTCAGAAAATAAAGGGCAGTTGTACACTGGTTGAGTCTGAGGCATTTGGGGTGCCCGCAGTGCATACGGGGAGGACAAGGAAGCACCTTCCCTTTAGACATGTTAATAGCAGCAGTAATCTTGAATGGAATGGGAATACCTCTGAAAAGGAAGCTTTGCACCTACTTTTCCCAGCTCTGGCCAAAACAAATAGTTCTTCAGTTGTTGAGTTGTTCTTTAACTGTGAAGCCAACAGACTAAACAACTTGAATGTACTCCAGGAATGGCAGTATTTGAATGAGGTGATTTAGAGGTAAAAACCTGCTCGTGTGTTTCTGTTGTTCTTGGTCATTATACCTCAGAGTCTACACAAGGTGGTTGAACAGGATGAAGCTGAAAGCAGGGCACAAATGTATACAGATGTAGACTGGAGAGAAAGGGACAAAGAATAGTTACGTGAAGGCTTGAGACATGGCCGAGTTCTGGGCTTACACCATCTGAGGGAAGATAGCAGAATCTCAGCTTTACAGCACTCTGTAGGAGTGCAGACACAGTGTACATCTTGGTCCTTGGAAGGATGGATGTCAAGCCTCATGCTTTGCATCACAATTGCTGATAACAATCTCTAACAACTACACTGTTGCTCCAAATATTTGCAGTAAATCCCAGACCCTGCACAGCTGTGCAATAACTGATCCCTGTCCATGACATTCCATAGGAAGGGGTGAACATTTATCAATGTCACAACTGATTTCTGTAGACATTCCTGTCTGTCCTCAAACCCTCCAGAGCTCTGACTGACTGGCAGACTCTCTGCTGTGGTGGTAAGGCTGGGATGGGGTGGGTTGTCTGTAGGGAAAGAGTGTCACTACTGGGCAGATCTGGTTAGTGGAGTATTGCAGAAGGTTTCTGAACTATGTACATGGGCAAGATAACATATGGATGTTTTCTGTCGACAGAAGCAGCATACAGAATATTCTAGGGCACTCAGAATATTTACCTGAAACTTGCTTACTTAAAAGCAAAGCAAACCCGTGATATTAAAAATCCATAAATATTTTTGGACATTTTAAAACAGATTCATTTTAAATTGGTACCTGCAAAAGCCAATATGTTGTAAATTAAAACCTCCATGAGCAAAAACTGCACCACTGCCCTTTTTTGGATTGTTTTTTTTTTGGCATTAATATGTATTAACTGCAGCCAGCACTTGGTCATCATTGTGCTGTGCTGAGACTGGAACAGACCTAAATATAATCAAACCCAGGTCTCTTTTGTCTCTCTCCCCTTCATGTCCATTCTGACCACTGCATTTTAAGTCAGTCCATATGAATGAAGTTCAGCCATTAATTTTATATAACCTGATCTACGCCACAGAATAAATAATACAGTATCCGTTGCCAAGTTAGAACACTCTAACTGAAATAGATATGTGCATTTAGTGAAGCCAAGCCCTAATTTGCTTGAACCAATATTAGTAAAGCAGCCAACATATGGGATTTTAAACCCAAAGTACATTTGTAAATGGGCTTTTATAATGCAAATGGATATACATTTTTCCAAAGCAGTGTATATTCAGTAAAACCCACCAGCTTCCTGAGTGTCAGCTGATACAGCACTGGACAACGTGCTATCTTTCCTCTTTTCAATTTCATGTTTATTGAACATCTCCCTGTATTTGTTTAGTTTGATTTATTTTGTTTCTGGCAGAAATGCCTTTAAAAGCATAATTCTTCCATGTAATTTCAAGTTCACTCTCCTATTTCTCAGCAGCAGTCCAATGTCATAAACTAATCTGCAAGGAAGGGCAAATTTCCAATATATATCTATAATTATTTTGCAGTCCTCTCCATCCTTGACATCTCTACATTCTTAAATAGTCATAGAATTGAACCATCCACATGAAAAGTTTTCAGAAAAGAGGTGCTGAGACATTTCTACCTAGCTGGTCTGCATGTGGTAACTTATTTTGAGTGTTGATCTGGACAAATAAAATGTTATTATCTCAGTTGAATATACTAATCCAGAAAAGTTCTTCTGCAATTCACATTTTCAGCTGCTGAAAAGAAAGTTCCATTAGTGCATCCTTTTCAGGTTCTACTAGATGAAAAAAGCTGAACTGCTTTGATGTGGTTCATCAAACCAGGAAACCTGTAGCTGATGGTATTTTTGGAGGAGGTGAGAACTGATGTTGATGACAATAAACTGTGTAATTGTGTGGCTGCACAGCAAAATTTCTTCCTAGTTCCAGATGTTAATGAGTCTGGTGAGAATAAATGGCCAGCCTTCCCTGCATACATGGTACTAAGTCTGTAAAATATGATCAGCCACTTTGTGCTTGAATAGACTTTTTGAGCTTTGGCTTTCTGGATGTATAATAGTAAGCTAAAATAAACACAGAAGGTTGACCACCAAAAACCCTGTGCTACTTGGGGCTTCAGGCCATCCCCCAAGCGTTCAGTGAAGGAAAATGTGGAGCCTCCAATGTCTCCAACCAACCTTGGCTCTTACTGCAGATTTTGATGTCTGGCACATATTTCAGCAAAGGTGGTTTTTAGATAAAAAAGACACAACCTGAGCTGTGCATACGGATATGTATTCCAGCTGATAAACTATATTGCAGTTTTTCCTCACTTTTGAATGATCTGATGATTTAATTTCCAGGGTATAAAACTTGGTTTCTCTCATAAATATTTTGCAGAAATGTTAAAGCGGTTATTTAACTTTATTTTTAACATGGCAAACCAAAAGTTTCTTGTGGGTGATTTTGGGGCAGTGGCAAGATGATTGTCTTACTTTGTAGAACTTACTTGAAGGTAACTGATGCTTAGACAATAAATAAATCAATACAGTTGTACCAACAGGAAGGTGGGGTCAGACCCTGTTGCAACAGAACTAGGGGTAATGGTTTTATCCTAAGGGAGAGTAGAGTAAGGTTAGATGGAAGATATTTTTTTAACAATGAGAGGTGTGACATACTGCCACAGGTTGCCCGGAGAGGTTGTGGATGTCACATCCCTGGAAACATGGAAGGCCAGGTTGAACAGGGCTCTGAACAACTCGACCTAGTTGAAGCTGACCTTTAAGATCCAGTCCAAAACAAACTGTCATTCTATGATTTTGTGAAACTCTGTTATAAATCTTTTAATCTGTGTTCTCAAGGAATATTCATTTTCATTATTCTATGACATGAATATTTCCCCTCATAATTATTGTTATTTTGGCCAAACAATTACGTACTTAGAATGCTGAAAGTTTTTTTATAGTCATCGTAAGCTTAAACTGAGCACAGAGCTGGAAGAAACATAGAAGAGCATTCCTTTACCCTTGATCAGTCCTACATGTGAAAAAGTCACCAAAAAATATTTGTTTGAATTGATGATCAGCTTACTTGCTTTCACATTCCCACTCTGTCAGTGTCTGCATCCAAACAAATTGTCCTGATTTTCACTGCGATCAGTGAAGATACATCTGATGTATTTAATATGGCTTAGATCTGTACAGTCACTGGACTTTCCTCAATGCAGGTGATCTCACACGCTTTTAGGGTGGGAGGAGTCATATTCTCTTGACCACTATGCTTTTGTTTCACAATATTATTGAGAAATGAGAGCATTAAGGCAGGATAAATGGTATACCAGTGGGGAAAGATTAGGGTGAAATCCATACCTCAAGGTAGATTCAGGTGAAATTCATACTGATTTTACTTTCCAAGTACTCTTTAGTTCTCAGGGGAGAAAAAAAAAGGAGACTTTTCTGACTCCTCTTGCTTACTGGAGTTATACTGACACTATAGGGATTATGCCACCATCCTTACATGAAGATTTGGACCTGAATTACCCATTTATGGCATGTGGACAAGTAATTATATTACAGACCCACATTAAAGAAGGAAATTTGTTTCTTATGAAATCAGTTAACAGACACAAAACCCATTTGAAATTAATGGAAACTAATTGAAAGTAATGGAGAATTACCTGAAAATGTAGCACAAGTAGGTGAAATTAATTGAAGATAATTGATAGTGACTGGAATTAATAAAAAATTGAAACAAATTGGGCTTAATTGAAATTTATTGAAAATGAATTAAACTCAATAACTCAAAACCTATTAAATTTAATAGAATCTAATTCATATTAAATTTATGCAATGTTTAATAGAAACATAACTTTCTTAAAAGGGATTTTTATTACATTTTTATTTGTATAATGCTATTCTAATATAACAGCAAGAATAAATTTTAAAGGAAAAAAAAAAGATGCAAGCCATAGAAACTTCCTGCTCCTTCTCAAATACTTATGGGGATGGTGTGTGATACTGATAACAAAAATTCCTGACAGGATTTAGTAGCATTAAAATAAAGTCTTATGGATTTTATATCATCATTGAGGCTTTTATTAGAGTTTAATGAGAACATTCTACCCATTAAGATGTTGGTTTTGATTTGATAAATAACTTTGTGACCAGATATTCAATCCAGCATCCATTCTTTGTGAGTGCACTGTGACAACCCTTATTTCTTTTCTTTAACAGTGAAGCATTTTAAACCTTATGAACATCCTTACAGACTTCCTTCTATTATAACACCAATGTTTTTATCAGCTACTTCCACATCCCCCAATGCTTATCAGTTGAAAGAACTAAATACTTTTTCACATAAGCCCATTAATAGATATATTCAGCCCAGTGTTTGAATTATACTTTTTAGGGATGTGTGTTCTGACTGTAATTTGCAGGATGCTGAAGAAGAATGTGAAATATTTTTTAGTGAACTGGCACAGAGATCACATTGTTTCAAGAATGAGAAAGAGAAAGAAACCAGAAAAATCAGGAAGAAAATATAAAACCAGAACAAATTATATGTAAATTAAGTATTTCTCAAACTAATAAAAATACTTACAATATTTGTAGAGATTCTAGTTCTAATTAAGAAAAAGGTGTAAGTGCACATGGAAGACCAATACCTTTCAGAAAAGCTGAAAAAGCAGATGCTACTTTTGAAGAAACGCTTATGTCCCTGTAATGGCAAAAAAAAACCAAAACAAAAAAACCCCATGTGTTTTAGCTAAGCACAGAGTATAAACTAAACACAAGGTTTAACTTTTTGTTTCTTTGTTGGTTTTTGCTTTTGAGCTACTACTCAGTGAAAATCTCAGGGAGGGTTAGAACTGTGAAAAAATTACTGGTAAATTAATAGATACAAATGCTTAACTGAGACCTGCAAGTATTAGTGGTGTCAAACAAACCTGGATTTCTTATCCACATGCATGAAAATCTCTACTGTTTATTTGTACATATCTGCCAGTTTGTTGGAGAAATTAAGCAAAAGTAACAGAACTCCTTTACTTCATTCATCTTTCCTTGTGGCACCTACAAAACTGATGGAGTTTAATCCTAATTTTAGGAGGCAAATAAGTTGGGAATCAACCAACAAACTAGGATACAAAATTTAAGAGGCTGAATATAGGGTTTTACAAAGATGTTTCTGGCATCACTTTTTGTTGTAGCCACTGGAAATCCAGTCAGTACAGTCCATGGAGCCTAAAGTCATTCAGCTGACTAAACACAGATGTCTTCTTTAGGTCAGGTTAATTAGATATCTAGACTCCACTAACTATATTGGGGCTTTGATTCTGTCCTACACATAGCACTGACTGCCATTAAAAAATGCGTTGGGCATCTGAATTATCCCTCGCAGACATTTCATGGGATCTACAGGATACTTTTGGTATGCTGGAGATCACCCAGGATGCCTTAAGAATCTCAAAGATTATTCTTTTTTTAAAATATACATATATATATGTATTAAAGCTGCTGAATCATGTCCTTGCTAGCAATGGAAATGTACAACTTAGGTCACATTTAATTATCTACATGCCAATCTCTAAATTTATGTACTTTTACCAACAAGTTGAATCATACATTAGCTGAACCTGGTAATTAAAGTCAGAGAAGAGGGTACTCTATGAAGTTCAACGTGGTTTGCACTTAGCAATTGTAAGGTGGATTTTACTGGTATTTCCAGAAATAATTTTGTTTTGGAAAATATCTTTGTTTATAAATAAAGCGTAGTGAGGTTTTCTGATAAGAAAATTAAAAAAAGGAAGAAGTCGGGAGAACTTAAGAAAAGAAGAGTCACAGGAAAAGGAGCAAAGAAAAAGAGGAGAACTGAGAAAACAGAAGAATGAAAACCAAAATAAGGAGATAGAAGGAATGAGATCTGCTGAAATAGAAACTACGCAACTGCCACCCTCTCTATACAAAACAGGTTTCACGTGTTCTCAAAGTCCCAAGAGCTTGCTGTGACACCCATAACTGGCTGTGTACTGTGCCACAGGTTCTGATGCCGTGCAGAAATGAAGCAAAACTGCCTCCCCCTTAAAGCTCCCAAAGTGTAAATAGCTTTTGTAGCAGTTGTCAGGGAAGTTCTGATGGGAAACAAAGCACATTGTGAAGCTCTGGGGAGCACCGTGAAATGCTCCTCAGGAATGAAACTGAAACCTGAAACTGAAGTCCATCCATCCATCCATCCCCATTTGCCACTGTGAGTAAGTTAATGGCCTGCTCTGCCTGATGGGGTATAGCAGACATGTCTCTTTGATTTACTCATTATTCGGGTAACGTTTAGGCCACATACAATGCCAGGTAACACTATGGATTCTCCCTGCCCCCTCCAGCCTATTTACCTATATCCAGATTCCTGGTGAGACATGATTTTCCTTGATTAAGCGCTTCAGTTTAATTCTAAAATTGAAACAGTGACATATTCTTTTTGAGTTGAGAAAACACCACCACATGATTTTTGGGTGGTAAAGGGCACATAAATTGACTTCCGTATCCTGTGCTTTTGATTTTGGCCAGAAACATGTGGGATGGTAGAAGAGAGGAAAATAAAGTGGATACATTGAGTATTTAAATTGATCAGTGTAACCTGTTGCAGTGCGGCACTGCCTTCCCACACCACAACCTGTGTTTATTTTATAGTTGGTTCTGCCTGGAAAGAGTATAGGAACATTATCGTTTTAACTTCCAACAAATGGGCTGATTTTGGATCCCCTTTCAACCTCCTTTTCCCCAAAATAAATGAGCCCAGGGCCTAGGCCTGTGGTAGATCACATAACACAGGATCCTCTTGATCTTTTTAATTCCCCAGTGCATCTTCTCTAAAATTTCAAAATCCTTCTTTATTTGATGAATACAAAACTCTACATAATGCTTGCCCATCAGATTAATCACCTGCTTAATTCTTTTAGGCCTTGCATGGAACAGAAAACGTCTCAGAAACAATGAATGGAGGATAATGGAAGGGGCTTCTGAGAGCAACAGATAAGAGAGATTTGTCTAATTATAATTTACACAAAAATAAGTCAAATAGTCAGAAATTAATGACAAGCACGATCCTGATGACAGAAAGGTTTTTCCCTCCCATTGTTTTCTGTAAAGAAAAAGACAATAAAACTTGCAGCTGGTTTATCAGATCATAGTTTTGGTTGAAAGGGACCTTAAAGATCATCTCATTCCAGCTTTCTTACGTCCACTATCCCAGGTTGCTCCAAGCCTCATCCAACCTTCCCTTGGACACTTGCAGGGCTAGGGCAGCCACAGCTTCTCTGGACAACCTGTGCCAGGGCCTCCCCACCCTCACAACCAAGAATTTTTTCACAATATCTAATATAAATCATTTCTCTTTCAATTTAAAAGCTATTTCCCTTAGGCTGTCACTATATCACTTGTCCCCAGTCCCTCTCCAGTTCTTTTGGAGCCCTTTTAGGCACTGGAAGGGGCTCTCAGGTCTCTCTGGAGCCTTCTCTTCTTCAGGCTGAACATAGCCAGCTCTCCCAACCTGTTTTCAGAGCAAAGGTGTTCCCAGACCTCAGAGCATCTCTGTGGTCCCTTCTGGACTTACTTCAGCAGATCCACATTCTCCTTATGTTGGGGACCCCAGAGATGGATATACCAGAGCAGGCTGCTTCTCACAAGAGCGGAAAAGAGAGAAGAATCCTCTGCCTTGATCTGCTGCCCACACTGCTTTAGATGTAACCCAGGACATGGTTGGTTTCTGGGCTGCAAAAACGATGGGCTTCAAAACAATGAAAAACCCCCTCTGTGATTAGGATTCCATTGACAGGTCTATAAGAACACTTGGGAAGAGGGAAAGACCCTGAAATAAGAATCATGGATGTGTTAAATCACCTAGAAATATATGCTGCAACAGCTTTGTGAGCAATAAAAGCATGTTGCATAGTTAATGTATTTCTCAGTCCAGTTTGATTTTTTACCAAATAGCTTTGATTGGCTAAGGAGATTTCTGAGGAGATGGGTCAACTTCTGTGATTAGCTCTGCTCATTCAAAATTGCTGTTTAGATATTCTGAACTGTCACATCACATCCCAGCATGAAAATACACTTTTGCCCTTTCTTATAAATTTTGAATTACATTATAACACAGCTCAACATTATTCAGTATCAGCTCCTTCCTTCTTCGTCTTCTTTTCATTGTATTTATTTATTTATATTCTGATAATAACATCCTTGGGGGCATTGTGTAGGCAAGACATGTATTTTGACCTCCTACTTTCCTCAGGAGTGCAATTGCCTTGTGGTAATTATAAGATGTCATATGTTATTATGAAGTTGCCTTATTGCTCAAACACATCAGGGATATCTGATAACGTAATTACTTCACCCTATAAAACTATTATAAATCATGTATGGGTAACATTTTTTTTTATATTAAAGCTGTCTGAAGAATTATCACATTGCATGGAATGGGAAAATCACGGTATGGATAGCATTATGTTCCCTAAGCCCACAGCAGGCAACAGTAGTATTAAAAGAAAAAAAAAATTAACATGAAAGGTTAAAGAAAACACATTCAGAAAACATGGCTTCTTTCTAAAGGTCTGGGAGAACAAACTGTCATCTAAATTGGTATATTCCACACTTCTCCTTCTAAGACATTAATAATAGGTTTGTGATTGTCTTCATTTTTCCTTGATTTTCCTCCTTCCTCTAATTTCCCAGCTTTCCTGAGTGTAATATAATTGTTATAAAAGCAAATCAATAAGCACTTGAAACGTTGGCCGTTGTACAAAGAATTGTACTTCTATTGGCCATCACTTTAATAACATCTAATGATTATTTCTCCCTCTTTCAGCTTCTGAGGTTTCCCAGAACTTTATTGATTAGAGCTCATGACACAGTTCAGATTATAATTAAAAATCATCAATTAGTGAACACAATGCAGTTCTACTTAGCAATCAACTGAACAGATAATCACTAGGTTAGGTGATGTGACCACAAAATATTTCCAATAGTTCCAGCTAGAGAGTAACTGAAAGTCACTTGATGGGTCACAATTCAGTAGGGTTTCACTGAATCTTAGATAGAGGCTTCTGTATCCTAAATGAATAAGTAGTGTTCAATAGGTAAGTATCCTAAGTAAATAGGTAGCTCTAAATAAAATCAAACTCTTTCACAAGCAGGGATCTTGAATCATAGAATCACAGAATGCTTTGGGTTAGAAGGGGCGCTAAAGCTCATAACATTCCATCCCTCTGTCATGGGCAGGGATACCTTCCATTAGATCAAGTTACTCCAAGCCCCATCCAACCTGGCCTGGACCAGGGGTGGGGCAGCCTGTGCCAGTGTCTCATCACCCTCACAGTACAGAATTTCTTCCACATATACAACCTAAATTTCCCCCCTTTCAGTCTGAACCCTTTACTCCTTGTCCTATCACTACAGTTCCTAACAAGGAGCTCATCTCTGGCTTCTCTGTAAGCCAAATTCAGCTACTGGAAGCTCTCCTGTGCATCCGGGATCAAGTAATGGGGAAAGAGGAACAAAAATTACAAACCTGTTGTTGGATACGAAGAACAAGAATCAGCATCAGTCCAAGTACTTGGATTTGGAGTATAAACATCTCCATAAGGGTTCTGACTAAATTCAGCTACCAATTTAGTTGATAAACTGATATTTACATCACTAAGTATATGGAAGCAATCTAGTTTAAGGAGAAGGAGTGGATAAAGAACCTAGAGACCTGAACTCCTTCTCTCACACCTGCTGCTTTATGATGAGACCTTCTTTCTCTACCAGTTAACTTTGCCTATAATAACCACCCACATCTGAGAAGATAAATCCTGGGTATCAAAATCTGTACTACATCTTTTACACCAAACAATTATTTTTCTTACGTATATCTCAAAGCCTGACTTTTAGAGCTGGAAGCTCTAAATATTGTCCACCCTTTTATCCACTTTTCCAACAAACTGATTTATAAGATGCACTGAGAATTGCTAAATAGCTTCAGCTTTGTTACAATATTCTGAGAAGCTCATCTACATTCCTTCTGGTTGTTAAACTTTCATCAAGGTAAATCATTAAACAAATATGAGGGAAGATAACACTTTTAATTTAATGGTCTGCCCAAGGCACTCTTATGTACTCTCCAGTTTGGAGGATGCTCTAGGTAAGTCTGTGGAACTGGGCAGAGGGAATCTCTTCTTTCTCACAATAAGTGCAAGCCCTCTGGGAAATCATGCTGAACGCATTCATTTGAATCTTTCTTCAAACCAGTCACTTTGCGGTAGATCTGCTTTGTGCTTCAGCTTAAAAACTGCACAGTGGTTTCTTAAAAGGTAAGACGGTTATCTTTTACAGTGAGGGAGTTAAATATGTGGGACCCACTGTCAGTCTTCATGTAGCCTGTGTGAACTTGCATAAATTATTTATGTCATTTTGATGCACCTTAAAAGGAGTCAGTAGCCCACTTAATTTTAACCTACCTTATCCTTGCTCTTTACTATGCATTGTCTGGAATCACAGGCCTGGTAGTCCTTTCAACATCCTTTCTTTCATCTACCCTTGCTGTGTCCAATTCACTTGGAATGCAACGTCCTGTGCCATCATCCCAGCAGCAGAGCCTCCCTGGTCTCGGAATTTCTACATGTTAGAACTGTAAAAAGTTACTCTCCATCATTATCCTCATCATCTTCATCAATAAATGGATGAAAAATGTCCATGTAATGCACAGCCAACGGTAGGATATTTAGACTTTTTCACTGTTACTTGTACATGCAAAATTGCTGTTACTATCTGTCTTCTCAGGATCTGCGTGATCAGCTGCTCATATTTTTTTTTTCTGTTTTAGACTGATCAGCACGCAATTAGGTATGAGGAGCAATTCTTTTCTTTTTCACAGCAGCATTTTGGAATTGCTTCACTAAGGAATTTCTATTTGTGGTAACAGGCATGTGTGTACATCTGGGCCTGAAGTCTGTCTTCAGGGGCCTCCTCTTTGTCCAGCCAAGAGACAGAAAGAATAATGTGCAAAAGCTTCTTACCAAAGGATTGCTGCACTCTGCTGGTCAGCCTTATGTGCCACAGAAAACTTGGGTTTATTTGGAGAGCAAGGAGTAAGGATATATGTTCAAACGGAAATTTGGAAATAGACTAAACAGCACTGCTTCTTCCCCATGTGTATTGTTAGAAACCATTTAATTTTGAGTGAAAATCTTCTTTGAGTGTGCACGGCTGAGTCTGTGAATCCATTTGTGAAGGTAAGTACTTTATGTTCCATGACAACAGAAAAGAAACAATTCAGAGAGAGAGTCATACTTTGATTTGTCCAAGATGAAATCATAAGCAAGTGAATGTCAGGAGATAAACACTCAATGAATGTTGACAATCTGGGATAGATGATCACAGAATTACAGATTGGGCAAGTCTGGAAAAGACCACAGTGGGTCATTTGGTCCAGCCTCCCTGCCCAAGCAGGGTCATCCCAGAGCACACGGCACAGGATTATGCCCAGACTGTTCTGGAATATCTCCAGTGAGAGAGACACCACACCCTCTCTGGGCAGCCTGTTCAGTGCTGAGTCACTGCACAGCAAAGAAGTTCTTCCTCATGTTCAGGTGGAACTTCCTGTGCATCAGTTTGTGTTGTTGCCCCTTGCCTATTGCTTGCCACCATCGAGAAAGGGGATCAGCAGAGTGGTGTCATAGAAGAAACTACCTCAGTGTACAACAGAGATGGAAGTTCTGTAAGAAGAAAGAAGCAGAAACAGTAACAAACATTCAATCTCTCACTTCTCTTCCAAAAATAAATTCTAGCTTAAAATCTCACACATTTCTTCAGGTAATTCATAGAGGTTTGGAAATTTCTCCTCTTAACTGCTTCCATGTCCTTTCTCCCGTGTGACAGATCAAACTGGGAAATGCCATTGGCACACACCTCATTGTCCTTCTGTTTTTCGTGGCAAAGTTACACATGACTGATGCTGGGTTTTACCAATAGCTGACACAGTGCTATCAATTAACGTTTGCTGTGTCTGTGGGCTCCTGCTGAGTCAAACATGTTGGCTGCTATGGATGCTATGGAGCTGCTTGCCTCTGATTAGAGTGCATGTTGAGAGGACAAAGTTTGAGTATAATAGGTCAGCAGTGGCTATTCCTCAACAGATTTCAAAATGTCTGGAAGATTTAAGGTTGTACCACTGAACTACCCCTTGTCAATGTTGTGTAGTCTTACACAGTGATACCTGACAGCTGTGGCCCACTGCCTATATTGCCAGCTCTTCTGAAGAGGACATTTTTCATCTGTCTTTCATCCTGTGCTCTGAGGAGATCAGGTGTGATCCAGTCCAGTCCAAAACGAGCAATGTTGCACTAGTCCTGCAGCAAACCAGAAGTGATCAGGACAGCTAGACAGACACCAAGGAGGGCAGTTCATTGCAGGTATCTTAGATCACTGCCGTGGGACTAGTCTCTTGTTGTTATTTTAACTCCCAAACTTCTGCTGCACAGATGTCATAGCAGGGCTTTGACTCTTTTTTATCTAGAAACTGTGTTGTTCATACTCCAGGCCAGAACAGAGCTTATTGTTCATTTTGGTTTTACTGGGAGTGGTCCTTATTAGACACAGCACAAAGTTGCAATTGCAAAGCCATAAAAGGTGTGCAAAATATTGCTGAATGCAAATGTTGTGGTGTAGCCTTTTTTGACTGCCAGAAATCTCAAGATATGCTTGCAACACATACTCCTGTCCTTGCAGAGTTTTCACTTGAGGACAAATCAGAGGGGTTTCTTAGATGTGAATTTGGATGCAAAGCAGTTTTATTTATTTTCACCAGCATATAAATTCTAGCTGATGATGCCGAGTGCCTCTGAAGGATAATACCGGCTGCTATAGTCATAAAATCACAGAATCATTGAATGGTTTGGTTGAGAAGGGACCTGTAAAGGTCATCTGCTCCACCCTCCATTACAATGAGCAGGGACATCTTCAACCCTGGTTGTCATGCGTCAGTTTGCTCAGCCTTGAGTTGCTTTAGCCAACAACATGATCCTTCCTAAATGACAAGCCTTATCCCTCTGAAGGAGTGAAGATTTGCAGCATTGCTGGCAATGTTCAGCAATGTGCCCATAAGTGTGCCAACATTCTCCATTAAAAACTCAAGCAGTTCCATGTGGAAAAAGTGCCCTGTCTAGCCTGGAGGTAGCAGGACACTACATGAATTTGTCTACACAAAATTCTGCGCTGCAGGGCAAGAAATACAGGTGACAAGAATATCCCAACTGCACAGCTTAGTTAGTAAGGCTGCAATGAACCTTCTTTAGAGTGCCTTTTTCTATACTTCTGGGTGCTGGAAATGATTAGGATCTACAACACAACTGCATGTCACTACAAATACCAAGTGTTATCAACAATGAGTCTGGCTCTGAACTGCCATGCTTCAAATTCTGAGCAGTTTTTTCTCACTAGCCCCAGCATATCTAAATCTTTGTGAAAATTTGATGAAGAATATAAAATAAATCTGAAACCCAGGACTAATTAACAGAACTGCAACTCAGGTGAGATTTGGGAGATCCTATTTTCTGCAGCAGAGCAAAGCTTTTTTTTTTTTTTTAATATAAAATCGAGATAGTTTAGTCTAGATGCCCGTGTGTGTATGTCACTTGAAATTAAAGGTGGGTCAAATTACCCATAAATAATCTGGCTGGTCAGTGAACCACAGGGGCTGGCATTTCTCAGATGCCATGAACATTTTCCCATTCACTTCACTTTCTTTTTATTTAAAATAAACTACTTGACATCTAAAGTGACTGAGGTTATTGCAGATGAAAAAAAATATACACTTGCAGTGTAAAAACCTTTGCCTATTCCTTTTATTAATGGCAACCTGTAAAAGGACATGTTTTGACTGATATAAACTATTATGACACACAGGAAGAAAAAATGTGTTAGAAACTGAACAAGGCGCACTGTTGCTGATTGTTCACTCATTACTCTAACATACTGAGCAAACATGTAGTCTTGATATCATACATTTAAGCCTGATATAATTTTACTGACATCAGTGTGGAACTTTCTATTTCTGAGGTTGTTGAATTAAATTGTAAAAATTCCCCATTTGTTTGAAATATGCTCAGAAGCAAATCAAAGCAAGAGGATTCCCCAAACCCTTTACAAAAAGCCTTCTAAGCAGCACAGATGAAGTTAAAACTCTGCACAGTCACTTCCCTTTGTGGTCTCTAATAATAATATATTTGTGAATAATCCGTAATTAAATGAGAAGAGCATAACATTAATTATTTCACTAGATTGTTAATCAGCAGGGTATTCTATGCCCCCCTTCTTCCTAGTAGCTAACCTGTCAGGGTCTAATAATTGTTGCCATGAATGGGGTTGGGTTAAGGTCCCCAAGGAATGCCAATTCTCTTGCTCCATTACTGAGAGCACATATAGATCATTTTCAGTACTAATCTAGGGCTAAAATCAATTATGTCTCTTGTATTTAAAAATTAAATTGACTCACCATGGGAGTAGGATAAAGGGAAAAAATACATTCCTCCTATTATGTGTAATTACAATTGTAAAACATTTTCCTTCGAAATGTAATTGCTGCCTATAGAGACTGAAGCTGGAGAGCTTAAACTGTTTAGCTGACACATTCAGTTGTCTTTCAGGTTTTTCCTTTGGATTATTTAATGTGCAGAAACAATCTTACAGACTTTGCTTCCTCTTGGCTCTCAGAAACAGCTTAAGGTTTAAGAAAAACAAAAAGGAGACTGTACAATGAATTGATTCTCTCATTAGGAAATGTGATGAAAGTAATTTATTCTTCTATCTATTCTTACTCTTTCAGGAAGAAAAATGATCAACCAACCATAATCTAAGAGTTTCCATTTTCCTAAATACTGTATAACTTGCTGCCTATGCCTGGCTTTTCTTTTCATTATTGGGTTCTTATGAGACCTTCAAGAGTAGTTAATCAAAGTTATGCAGTATATATGACCTGCCACTCAGGCACAAGGCTTTGAAGGTCACCAGAGGGTGTAACGTTGGTCCTTTCCTCTGCTGGGCAGGAATACACTGAAGATCATACTGTTCTACAGGATGGCCATGTAAGATATTGCTAAGATATTCAAGCCTGGGGTCAGTCTGCAATCCTACAACACTCTTTATCACATTTTTTTTTGGTTTTCTGCAGTCTTTCATGTTGACCATTAGTACCAGGTCTGTGCATCAACCAATTATATATGGTAAATAAAAAGTTTTATATAGCATAGGAAGTGCTGATGAGGAAATTTGGCTTCCTGTTTACAAATATATACATAGATCTCTGAAGGAATCCGGAGTAGTTGGAGTACAAAAATAACTTGCATCACCTGTCACACTTATCACATACTAATCATATGAAAGATTTGTACATTGTTTGTACCATCCACAAACCAGTTAAAAATCAGCAATATGCTTTTAGGGAGAACTATAACCCTACCTTCATGGGCAGTTTTCAAGCCCACTATGTTTTGGCCAGTTTTTAAAACCTGTTGAAGAATAAGATGAATTATTTGCAGGAACATCCTCCACTAATTTTTCTGGTTTACATTTTATTTCTTATTGTATTATTCGTCAAGGCTAGTTATATGCATATTATGGATATGAATGGTTATCTAACCTGTTGCAAGCGTCTTCCAGGATGCTGATCTCTGGACAGCTTATTATTCATGTAGTTTATTTGCCATATTTAGAAGCAACCTTTGACCTGTGGATTCTATAACGATTGATTAGTCATTTATTAAGACATCTAAGAATCCATTATTCATCTTCCATAAATTATTTATGAATCTACTTCTTATTTGATGCATGAGTGCTATATTTAGAGCACATAAATAAGTCAGAAAAGGCTAACTCCTGCAGTGTCCTAACATTGATAAGAATTTTGTCAATAACCAAGTACAAATCCAATAGGAATTTTAGTTTAAATTAATATTTAGTATCGAAACAATGAAAAATTCCACCTCAGCCCTTGTAAGCCAGCCAGCCAACTTATTTTATATGTTTTTATATTATGTAAGGTCATCATTTCTATTGCCCTGAGTGGAAATGCACACTAACCTTTGATTTTCATGTAATTAACTCTCTGTTTTCCAAGGAGTAGCAGAGTCTATTTGTTCAAAAATTTTCCACACAAACATGGCAAGATATTTACATTTTTCACAGCTGGGTAAAAAGGCTGAACTGAATCACAAGCATGCTGAAAATCCACAGGTGGTTTGACTTCACCCTGGTTTAATAAACTCAATTTTTTTTGAGGCTCATGAAGGATTAATGAATGTGAGATGGAAATGGTTGTGCTGGTGGGAAGCCAACAAACTTCTTGATGTTCACCTAATTTCTGTTCCGACTAGTCCTTAGTTTTCTAACTCTGTTCTGGCTCATCATGTAGTGTCTGAGACACAAAACTGACATTATGTATTTTTACTAGTTATTTTCTCATAATGTCATAAGCATAAAATGCTTCTAGAACTTTTTTGTTAATTTCTGTTTGATAAAAATATATCCATTTCCGTGTCAGTTTTCAGAGCAGAATAAACCTAAGATCCAAGAAGCAGTCTTTGCACTTGGAGTACAAAAGAATGAGGTGGGTACCAATTTTTCTGAGGTCATTATTTAAACTGTTACTTGAAGGGAGCGGTTGTGAAATACCAAACACAGCTCTTAGATAATGTGGGCCAGACCTTGAGGGGTCCCAAAGGTAAAGATCAGAACACTGAACTGCACTGGATATTGTGTGACAAGCCCACACAGGGAGACTGGTGAACTCACAGTTCTGATCCAACTGGAATTACTTAAAAAAATTAAGAAAACTGGACATAGTGCAATAATTTACTTCAGCTGAGAAGTAACTTGCAGGAGTATGTGGTGATAGGACGAGGAGGATGGGCTTCAAACAGATAGAGTGTAGGTTAAGACTGAATATTAGGAAGAAATTCTTGTCTGTGATAGTGGTGAGGCCCTGGCATAGGTTGCCTGGAGAAGCTATGTATGCTCCATCTCTGGAAATGTTCAAGTCTGGGTTGGATGGAGCTCTGAGAAAACTGTTCTAGTAAAAGTTGTTGCTGCCCATGGCAGGGGGGTTGGAACAAGATGAGCTTTAAGGTGCCTTCCAACCCAAACCATTCCATGATTCTATGATAATTAACATTATAAAGAAAGTAAGTAACAACACATACTGTATAAAATTTGTTAAAGAATACAAGAGGACATGATTACCTGGCACATCCATATTCTAAGCTAGGATGGTTTTCTTTGGATATGTGTATTTTCAAATGTCTGAGTTGAATAGATCCGACTGCTGTGTGGGTTTTTTCCAATGTATATAAATAAATAATCTCCTCCTCTTGGGTAAAAATTAACAACTATCCTCGCTTCATTCATTTCATCTCTACCACACCAGCACTCACTAGTGAGAGTCAGTACTGGGACTGTTACTGGCTCTGACATAATCAAAAATCATGTCTTAAGTAATTTGAGTAGTTTGTCCTTCATTATGCAGTGTAAACTAGATAAAAGTACTGGGTTTATGGAACATGATCAGGGGTATGACTGAAAGGTAAGAAAAATCTGTGTTACAGATTAAAAAAAAAATTTTAAAGTGTGATATTCAGATAACAGAACAACTACGTGGAATTGGAGGGGGGGAAGTCTTTGATACAGTAGACATCAAACAATGTTTTTTTTAGACCACATGCGCAGCTTGTTGAATTATACAAGTGTTAGTGACTTTAGTTGAAGATCTGGCTCACTAAAAAAAACAGTCAATGACTATAAAACTTTTCCTCCTATGATGTGGATCATTTCTCTGAAAAGATTTTCTTTGCCTATAAAACTGTCCTTGAGGAAGTCTTTCTGATGCTGTTCAGACGTTATTCTATAGAAGACAGGAGCCCCTGGTGGCCTAGTGGTTAGATTGCGGCACCTTCACCGCCGAGGCCAAGGGTTCGATTCCAGCCAGGGACA
>JAWMRA010000090.1:65881841-65892768 GCA_035584735.1 Pseudotriccus pelzelni | reverse complement strand
CAAATCCATTTCATTTGTTCAACATGTCACAACCTCACAATAAAGTGTCTAATTGCCCCTAGTGAATGGCGATTAGTTAAGGAGAATGCAGTGGATTCAGATAGCCAACCTTCAAATGTTTGAGATTTACCTTCAGTCACTGTTTTTTGTTTATCTACTGGTGTTGCAGAGGAGAAAAAATATCTTAAAACAGTCCCTTGCCATTTCTATGCATTGAAACAAATTTTTCTGCCTAATCCCCATCATTTGGTTTTCTCTGCTATTTTTCACAGGCACTTCGGAGGCCAAGGAACTCCAAGAAATGAAACCTATGACTGAGTTACTGTATCTTAACTATCACCACACATATCTGAGCTACAATCCACTGTCTGAGCAACTTGGTCTAGTGGAAGCTGTCCCTGTCCATGTCAGGAGGTCACTCCGAATCTAAGCCTTTCCATTATTCTGTGGTGCTGTGATGATAATCTTACACTGAAGCACTCAAGAGGTAATTTGATTTACCACATATGGGAAGGAGATAATCCCAGCTGAAGAGTTTCAAATTTGCTGGTGGTAAAGCCTGCATATAAGGTACAGGCAACAAGTTTAAATTACAGAATGAGGATCCCTTAAACTGAAGCAACTTTATCAGTGGTCTGGCTGAGACAAAAGGTATTTCCCAAAGGTATTTTTCCCCAGTGTTTTTGATTGTTCAGATGAAAGAGCTAAAAAATAATAGCAGCCCAGTTAGCAAATGAATTTTGATATTAAAATACACGGTATTAATGATGGTTAGTCACAATAACTCCCAGTTAATAACATCATTACTGTGACTTGCACTTGTGTTATTTCAGATATCATCAAAAGCAAATTGCAAAAAGCAACATTATCTCTGAAAGCTGGTAGAGCTTTCTTGTCTAAACAGCACCTGAAAAGTTCATGACCTCTCATATCAACAGACATGAGACAGGGACTGCACCTTGTCTGAAGTTATGAAAAGTACATTTGAGGAGAGAGTGTGCTAGCAGCGAAAAAATAAGAAAACTTTTTCTCCATCTGACAGTAGTGCAAGGGATTTCCTGTGGCATGTCTAACCATCTGTCTCCAGATATGATGGTTCATGTTTGCCTTTTTAAAAGTCAATTGTTCAGAGATGTCTAATAACATACAATTAATGATCTCCAAGTTTAAAGTTGCCTGATGAATTTCCAACCTTTTAAAAATGTATAGGAAGAAGAAAAAAAAAGCACCATACCTATCCTGCCCTGTTCTAGTCTGGGAGCCAATATGGGACCAGAAAAAATTGCATTGGAAGAGTATTCTTCCTCTTAAGAAGCTTTTATGGGGAACTTGCTCAGAATATTAAACTAGTCATAGACTAGTGTGACCACTTTTCAGCCCCATGTGTGACTTATAAGAAATAAACCACCTGAGCATTGTATTTCCAAAAAATCCCTTTACAGGAGCAGAGTTTTGCTGTACCAGTAAAACACAGAGGAGTCAAAACCCAGTGCTAGCTAAGGAGAAGAGCATCACAATTGCAGTTACATGTAAGTTATACGAGTCAAACCTTCCATTAGAAGCCTGAGATCTTTTGAATGTGTAACTGCACTGCCACGGGTACATTTTGCCTCTGAAAGCCACAGGGACAGGCTTCCAGGAAAGGTCTGCTGAGATTTCTGTGTGAAAATTAAAGCAGAGAAGTTATACAAAGGGACCTAGAGACTTTGGAAATATGAGCAGGAAACAGTGAAATGAGATTCAGCCTGGAACAGTGGAAAAAAAGCCATCATCTAATGCCTCTGGAGAGAGGTGTGTAAAGAGGTAATCTGAAACAGGCATTTGGTAAATGGAAGAAGTGATATTTAGGTTGCAATAACAGTGAAGGAAACCTGTAGGGTGACAATGAGCCATTTCTCTGGTAGTAAAAGACAGACAAAGGGAGCAACAGAGTGTGAATGTGCTTTTGGGGAGTCCTGCAAAAGAGCATGACATCATAGCTCAGAAAGGAGACACAAGTGGTGTCATTCAGCCATGCTGAAATGATAATCATCCAAAGATATTGTTGCAATAAAAATTATGAAAGGAAATGGTTGTTTTTTAACAAAAAAAACCCTGTCTGAAAACCAGAAAGTGACTGGCAGAAAAGTGTCTGATGAGAGCGTCAAGAAGCAAGAATGGGAATGATAATTGCTTGCACAGTGTGGAAAGCTGTTGGTACTTTGAAGGAAGGAGAATTACTGAGGGTAGTCTAAGGGGGCTAGGCAGGAGAAATAGAAGAAACTAAGCAGAAAAAAAAAATCAGGCTGAATTAAGCAATTAACAGTTCTTAATAGAGGAGTCTATTAGAAGAAGAAATGTTCTCCTAAGAGACACAGCTGTAAGCTCTTCAGTGCAGGCACCATGACTGCTTATATGTTTGCACTGCACCCAGCACAGTTGGGATCCTGATCCTTATTTTATCCTGTGGGTTCTGCTGCAATAGAAATAACAAGCAGCAATAATTACATACTGTGGTACAGCCATGGGGGATACATGCTGAGGCTGAGCTCTCGTCTTAGCTACACTCTGCTGAGGTCAATGGGATTATTTGGGTACAGGCTGGTGGTGTTGACAGGACAATTTGGCCTGGTTCATCTGTAAGAATAGAATATGTGTGTTTTCTGCTCCCAAATCTCCCTATTATTATTTGCTGTAGAGCCACAAAGGCTGAACATTGTCCAGTTACACAAGGGGGACTGTTTCACGCCCAAAGAACTCATTTGGTCAGGTAGACTGGTAGAGGTGCAGAGCTAGGGACTGAAATGCCAGCAAATTTTTCTTCAGAGCAATAACATTTTCTAGAAGCTTCAAGATAGAAATCTGCTCCTTCAGGACTAAGAGTACAGCCTTTCTTCCTCCTCACTTGCATTACAAGTAAGACCTTGCTCAGTGCCTCATTATTCAGCCAACAAACAGGAGGAAATTTAGGGGGCAGGTCCTGAGATAAGTCCCTTCAGAACAAGGACACTGGAGAACACGCAGACAAGACAATGGCAATGCTGTAGCTTGGGAGCAGTGGATTGGAGACATTTCTGTGGTACATTACATGTAGATGACAATCTTCACTGACAATAACATGGTAATTTTTGTCTAAATTGCAACCTTGTATTTATCTGAATGCATTATTATTATTGTTATTATTATTATTATTACTACTGTTTTAATGGCTGAAAGCTAAGAAGAACTGGGGCTTGTCAGAAAACTGAGCAATTGATGAAAAAGCAATTGATGACAGCAGTTCAATTCTAATAATTTTGTGTCTTACTTTACTGGTACTGGGGTGTACTTTAGCAAAATGACTGAAATAAGTGATGCATTTTCACTCAGTTTTATCCCTGACTCTTGTGCATCTGAGAAAGACCCAGCAGTGGGTTTGGCAGATAAAGTGAAAAGCAAGTCAGGAACTACCATTACGAAATGCAAAAAGTCAATTTGAATGTCAACAGCAAAGGCAGGGGATGCAAGCTTTAAAGAGCTCCAGTCTGAGAAAATGAGGGCACCACATTGTGTATCCCTGACTAACTGCTCATGTTCCAAGCTGTAGAAGAATGTCACATTTAGATGGTTTCTCATTTCACATTGATTTTTGTTATTTTAGACCACAGGACTCCCCAAGCTTCTTGCAGATACTACATCAGTCAGAAGTAAAGACTGCCCGAAACCATGAAATCTGTGAGCATCCAAATTTAATTGCATAGGTTTTGACTTTTGGAGGGGAAAAAACTACACTCTGTCACTATCTGGGGAGAAAGTCCATCTGCAATATGGTATTATATAATACCCTTCTAAAATTTGTTTTAGGGGGAAATTATTGGACAAAAAGGAAATGAGGATGGTTATCTTTTTGGGGCTGTAAAAACAGTGAATGGAGAGATGAAGTAACTTGCTTAGATTATTGGAACCATGGGACAATGGTCCCTTTGGGCGTCACCGTTTTTGATAAATCACCAGAAAGAAAAGAAAAGCATAATAACAAGAAGTGGCACTACAGTTGATCAATATAATCAATGAAGTTTTCTGTCTTATTCAGCTCAACTAATGCTGTGATACTGGGGAGATGTGACAGACACAGTGACCTGCCTTAGGAGGAGGCAAACGCATAGAGGTCATTGATTAAACACAGTGGGTTTTACCATTAGTGTTGAAACCAAGACCAAAGTGACTATCTTTATTCCTGACTGGGAGATAAAGCTCTGGCTACTGGGTTTCCAAACCAGTTGTCACATTGCCATAAGTAGTTTATGCATGGGTTTTGTCTCTGTTTACCTCTATGTCCCACAGGGACCCTTCTCTTGAGGTGCTGCCAATCAGTAACTTTTAAGCTCTGATTTCTTCCCTGACACCAGCCCTGTGTTTCCATCATTTCCTCTCACTGCCTGAGCAAAACAGGCACTGTTGAGGCATGATTCATCCACATTTGAGATGCCTGTTTTAGGATGGGGTGAATCATGCTTGTTTCTTTCCATTGGCTATAAAGGGAGACAAGGGTGACTAATCAAGATGTAGATGTCTGTAGTGCAGACATCTAACATTAAGTGAGATGAATGCCACTTTCAGAGCCAGCTCATGTCTGACAGAAATGGTGACAACCAGCTGGGTCCACCAGAGCTTTGGCTCTGGCACAGCACTATGTGAAAGCATATTGCTTCCAAGGCTATTTGAAGACCAGATAGCCCCCTTCTCATGGTGCTGAGACCCCAAGTTAATTAATATGGAGGACACAAGCTGGCCCCATGCAGAACCAGGATATCTCTGCATGTTTCTCTTTAATTAAGTAGTTCTGGGGAGTTTGGTACAGAGGCAAGGAATAACGACTTACATTTAACATCATATTTGTACTCCAGCGTAGCCCTGTCCTTGCTGTGCATAAGCTGGCTCCATGCAGAGCTTCTTGTGGCTGTCTTCTTCCCATGTTTTAAAGCAGTAGTGATGCTCTGTGCATTCCCACAGCAAAATGTTTGTGCAGTCACACTTACTTTGTGAATCCGCAGAAAACTGATGGAACTGGGTTTTGTGGCAACCACCTGGGGTCTAGAGGCATTAATATTTGTAATGTTTGTTTTCTCTGTTGTTTATATTGTGACAGACCTTATTATTTGAAGTATCTGTCTCAATAGGTTCAATTGTCCCTTTTTGTAACCACCTCATTGCATATGAAGTAATATCATGGGTAATTCAGCTAGTCACGAAGAGCATATTACCTTGTACATGGAATCCGAGAAAACCTAAAGTAGACCCTTTGAATTTGGAATAAAATTGCTGAGATTGTGTCATGACTGAGCAATAGTCACTTCTGGTCCCTTCTTATTGTCCACAGACTTGCTTAGCTGGATTAAGGGCTTAAAAATATGATGGAAACGATCACAGCCTAGTTTTCTGAATTGTGTAGTTACTGGCAAAATGATTTTTCCATCTTACCTGCATATCATTTAGTGCTGAAAGTGAGCAGCTTGAGGTCTCAGAGATGCCAGAGCATTGTTGAATTGTCTAAAGGCAAATATTAGCTCCATTTTTAAAGAACTTTATCCAGCTCTTAAAATTCTCTCTGGCATGACACCTCATCTCAATCAAGATTTTGAGGGAACTGCAAAATCCACAGATAAAATTTGCAAGGAAAAAGAAACCCCAAACATTAGAAACCAATTCTAATTCATAGGAAATACATAAGCCTAACCTGAGTAATAGTCTCTTTCAGCAATCAGTCTCTGGAGGCTGTTTTTCTCCATAATTTTGAACAATGTTATTGCTTATACAAATAACTTGCCCAAGATTCAACTCTGAATTTTGAATAGGTGTTAGAACTAAAATCTTCCCTTTGCACTTTGTTCTGAAAAACATCAGTTGTGAACTTCACCGTAAAAGTGTTGAAAAACGTAAAGAAAAAAAAATATAGCATGAATAATGTTTCACTTTTACTGACATTTTTGTACAAATCAGTTATTGAAAAGCCCCAAATCTACAAATTTTAATTTTCTTAGATATTTAACTACTAAACAGTCTTGAAAAGGGTTGTTCATCCAAGTGGCAACTTTTCTCCTCCATCCCTTATTTGTTAAGTTTGTGAACAAAACAGGGGTCAAACTATGTTTTCAATAAAAATATATAAATAAGATACTTTATTCTTATAGAGAAGCTGCCTCAATGTTAAACATATTTTTCACTGAAGGCAGCATTTCAAATGAAACTGTACACAGAATAGATGTTTTGTTACACAGAGTTAAGGCTGAGCACAGGGGAAGATGAATGATTGTTTGTGTAGAATGAGGGGAAGAACTGAAAGATCAACACGGAAAGCAGGATAGTAATCGATGGAAGCAATGACTAAGCCAGTTTTATTTCTAGCAATAGAGATAGAGAGAAAAACAAAGACACACTTAGGAGACATTAAACAGACATAAGTGGCAGGATTTGGAGCCTAAATGCGGAGTTCTTCCGTAAGAACACACTGGTTTTTGAATTAAGTCATCCATCAGTGTGGTGTCTTCAAAAGGAAATGAAGCAAAAGCTGCTTCATATGCATCTTCCCACTAACAAAATTATAGATCATTACAATTCAGGAAACAGATAGTCTGCTGACAGATCAGCTGTGAGGAGAGTTTCCAATAGCACTGACTATGGTCAAGGAAGGAATTAAAGCATGTGCTTAAGTTCATCCATCCGTCAGAGATGCAGGACTAAATAACCTCAGTGTGATAGTAACTTGGTAGCTCCAAAGTTTTGATGCATTTATTCTTGCCATCACACAGCTGACAGCACTTATCCATTATCCCTGATTTACAGGAGGGAGCTTAAACACACTTAGAGTAGGTTTCTAATTCCCACAGAGTTCCGTTCCTTTGAGGATCTGGGGCTGTAGGTCTGGTCACTGCAACGAATCACAGTACAGAGAGACCTGAGCCACTGCCAGCTCAGCCTGCTTGTGAGCAGGGCTCATTAGCGTGGGCACAGCAACATCCTGATGCTGAGAGGAGGCTGCCAGCCCTGAAACAGAACTCCTGCATCCTGCAGCATTTGTGGGGTTGTTTTTCTTGTGGACAGACCAGATCAGAATAATTTGAACTTGGAGAGCAATGTGACCCGTAGGGTAGATTTAAATATCTTTACCATGGTCACCCATCATTTCCCCAGAATACAAGACTGAATACAGCTTTATGACTCTAACATTATTATCGTAATGGATGGTCTACTTGTCCCTAAGGTGCTGGTAGACAGTGCCTTTAGCTTTATCTGGTTTATCTATATATTTGGTTAGAGATAAGCACTTTCTCAGGTGTTTCCTAGAATTGGGACTGAGACAGAGAACACCCTGAGTTGGAAGGGACCCACATGGATCACCAAGTTGTTACTACAGATAAGGATTCTTGGGAAACTGAACAGAAATAATTGTTGAATTTCTAGACAAGCAGCAATTTCAATGACACTAAAAAAATAAAAGTGTAAAACTTCCACATTTTCTGTTCTCCTTTCTTTAAAACTTGTGAATAACTCTAGACACGAACTCTAGAAAACCATTTCAGCTAACAACAAGACATTAGACAGGAGTCAAACTTCACATTGCAGCCCTTAGTAATCAACAGCTGACTTGAGCATTAATGAACTAACTTTTCCATTAGGTAACAGCCAATAGATTGCTGCACTCTTATATTGTCTCTGTGTTCCAATGTCCTAGTTTTCTCCAACTGCTAATTTAAAATGCTTTTCACTGTTGCAAAGAGCATAGTTAACAGCTAAAGAACAATTTTATTGCCCTAAAACAGTCATATATTTGCATTCATTACTATGAGTCTTAAAACCTATTACTGATATAAAAGAGAGGATAACAACATGAAGGGTTTGAAGGGCAGTAGATAATAGACTGGAAAGGGTTCTGAAATGCCTGAAGTATCAGACATAAAATAGCAATGATAAACAAGTTCATTATTTGTTAGTGATGGTTATGCTGGAAGGAACATTTTTTATATTATTTTTCTCCTTTTTAAAGTTTTATGGAGAATGTATTTCAGTCCTAAGCTGGGCATAAATTAAACATGTTTTACCCGGCTGTTCAGTTAAGAAATAGCAAGAACTAATGAGCTGTATAGTTGCAAAGCTGTTAAGGCAATGTGAAAGGACTCTATAGGGCAATCTATGAAGTATAAAAGAGAAAAAAGTCCCCTCTCCACCATCATTTACTCCCTCTCAGACATTTAGGTCGAGCTCAGCTCTATACCACCTTGAGCTATATGTGATCAGCAGAGACAATCCTGTCTTCTCTGTTTGCCAGCCATAAAGGAAAAATATAACTGTAATATGAAGGGACATTCCTTAAATAAAAAGTAAACTTCCGAATCCTTCAGTCTGATAGCTTTTAGATCAGTTTTCATGGCCTGATTTTTCAAATCCTGACCAGCTATTACTCTTGGAGGCTTTGCCTGAAGATAGAGGTGAGCTGCCCAACTTCTCCAGAAATGAGGCCAACGAGGGTATATTGAATGATTTTTTTTTTTTTAATTTACCTTTTGTGAAAGCTTGGGATCTCCACATTCCATACAAACTGTTTTAAACATAAGAGGCAACACAAAGAGCAGTTTGCAGATGCTTGCAGTGTAGAATAGACATCTTTGTTTCTTTCTTTACTGATCTCAGTGTGAAAGGTTGAATTGTGCTTGTTTTATTCTCTCTAGCAGTTGAGATTGAACAGTTGTTTAAGCTATTTCCTTAAACTATTGCACAGTATTACTTCTCAAATGGTTGCAAATTCAAAATCAATAACTCATCCAATCCTTACATATTCCCAGGTTTTGAAAGTGTAAATACTCAACAGACCTTAGTCTTTCAGCTTACTCTGGGAAGAATTTGAAAACACAAGTTTACCAGAGCACCTCTTCTTGAGGGATGCTCTGTAGAGACAGACAGAGGACTTCTGAATGACTCATCTTTAGAATTAGATACCAATAATTTTACCATTAGTGATCTAAATGGAAAGGGAATTATCAAGGGATTGCAAGGATGTACTCCACTTCTATTCCCATCCCGGAACATGAAGAACACATTTACATTTCTCTGTGTGTTTCTGTGTATGTTTGAAAAACTGCAAAAGTTTACACAATGCCCAACATAATAGAATCCAGACTGCCTACAGTTTTTATGTAGGTACCACCAATGAATTTCCTCTTCATCATCTTCATTATCACTGTCATTATAATTATTCATATTAATATTGCTTCAGTTGCTGTTGTTGTCGAAGTATCCTCATCCCAAAACAAAGTTCTATCAGCATAAAAACCTTATTTAGAAAGGATGAATGAGTTTTTAGTTGATGTTTGACCTAAATTTTAGACTCCGTTTGTAGATGACAAAAAAAAATTCACCTGGTCTAGTTTATAAATAAACTTTATATGATTCTGTCCCTAACAAGTTTAGAGACAGTAGTCTCCACTATAGATGTTTTGTCTGGATGGCATCCATCAGTTTTAGGTGAGGGTCTGTTTCTGAAGCAAATTCAGGCACCTTTTTCTTTAAATCCCTCACCCAAGAAATTCTTTCTAATGTTATCAGAATGCAGAAACCCCTTCTGCTGTATTTTTGATTTCATAAACTGCATCAGGACAGTCACAGAACAGCCCTGTGAATTTGTAGTTCTGTGACTAGGAAGGAGAAGAGGGAATTATGAAAAGCTTCCTTTAAAAAAATAGCTGTGAAGTGAAGGTGACTGTGAGTTGTGATGAAATAAGAAGATAGATAGGAAGAAAACTAAAAAATTAAGAAGACAAAGAAATAAGAGAAAGGAAAAAAAGGAAGGGGAAGATGATGAGGAAGAATAGAAAGAGAAAGGAAGAGGAAGAGAAAGAGAAAGAAGGAGAAAGAAAAAGAGAAAGAGAAAGAGGAAAATAATAGAAATAAAAAAGGAAAAATAAATTACTATATTGAATTTCCTGAGTTTTTATTCAGCTGTGCTAAAGCCTCTGAACCCACTAATCTGTACTATATTTTGGAAGCTTGAGGGAGTGCTTTGGCTTTTTAGACATGTCAAGACTGTTTTTAAAAATCATTGACAGGACAAAAGAAAGATAATTAGATACAGGTAGAGTAGAAAAAAAACCCAAACCACTACAATCCAAAGTTTCCATAAAGGTTAGTCAGAGTTTGTATTGCTGTAATGGTGCAGTTGCTAGCACATGTCTATTTTCTTCAGACCTAAAACTGATTTATTTTCTTTTTTTTTTTTAAACTGAAAATTAGTTTTGTTATTACATAAGGTGAAAGAAGCAGCAACTGTAAATGACATGTATGAAATACCACAGTTTTGACAGGAGCTGAGATGACCTCAGCTAAGTCCTCAGCTGATCTGTTGTGTTGATCAATACTTCTGTAATAATGATCGGGTTCAAACCATTATCTAATGGCTTTAAAAGGACAAAATATAGGGTCCAAACATTCCTAGGAGATCAGTCAGTCTCTCAAGAGAGGGTACCAGGGGCTAAAACATGTGGGATGTGGCCGTGCTGTGTAACGTGGCAGGACTGAGGCTAACACAGTCATAGATGGATCACCCAGTCTGCAAACGGTGATTCCTCATAAATCATTATGAAAAATAGACTGACTGTGCCAGTTCATAAATTCAAGGCAAGTGTCTATTTCCATAAGGCCCGAGCAGACAGGCACTGTTTGGGATGCAAACATGCCACCACCACATGCAGTAGTTAATGTGTTAGCATTTTAACAAATTGAGCCACTTCACTGGCCTATTTATCAGTTCAAGCTATTTAGAAATGTTGCTACCATATGTTGTCCATTGAAATGAATGCTAAACACTGCATTTATAAATGGTAATTTATGACTCATAAATGTCTCAGCTATTAGAGTCATTCTGCCACTGTGAATGGAATTGATAGCAGTTTCTGCACTTCATGTTTTGTTTTTTTTT